>VWYH01006478.1:678370-707268 GCA_013399365.1 Pampusana beccarii
AAAAAAGAAAAAAAAAAAAAGAAGGAAGTTTAGTATCACAAGGAGACTCTCATCATTCTCAATCTGGAAAGAGAACTTCTGTCTTTCTGGGTGGAACCAAAAGGCCATTCATGTAGGGCAGTTGCCCAGGAAGTCATCTCACTCTTTGGCTTCCTCAGGCTCAAGGAGTTGCCAGTTCCTCATCCGTGGGATCTAACAGCATTTTGGGCTATGGCTTTCCTGCAAACAAGACTTCAAAAGAGAGAGAAAACCATTGTTCCTGTACCCCAATGTAGGAAGTGGTACCTACTTTGACCTCCCACTGCTGCAAGACTTTCCATTTCTAAATGCTTTAAAGAACTGTGTGGACTTTTTTTTTTTTTTTCCCTAGATGTTGCTTCAGACATAGTATTAATCAGATTGGGTGAATTCCCATGCCTTTTGGACTCCCCAGAGCTCTATGTCTTTGATACATAATTGACTTTTCGAAAGTAAAACAAAACAAAAGAAAAAATGTTTAAGATTTTCCCACATCAGCTTAACAGAACTTAATTAACATACAGCAACATAAATTCTGTCCTTTTCCTACTAGTTTTTGATTTGACAGTCTTAGTAAGACAGGTTTCTTCTTATTCTTAACATATTGAGAAGAATTTTCATGTGATTTCCTATAGACAAAGACTAAGGAAATCCCCTAAAAAAGCATTGTGTACCATCATACCAACGCTTCCATGAAATACCAACTATATTGGCCCAATTGGATCCATGGGACAGCTATTCATTAATCTTATTCCTAAAGGACATCTTCATGAAGGTCATGCCTCCATTTTTGCTTTCAGAAGTACAGCACTAAACATTTTACAAGGCTTTGTGCTAGACAAATCTATCTGATTGTCAGGGGAAAAAAAAAAAAGAAAGAAGAGTAGGCTCTGTAGAAGCAAGTCTGGTGAGAGTTTCTTTAACTTCACATTGGTGTGAATTATTGCTTCCTGTTACCCAGACTAATCTTCTACTGTATTTCTTCAGCTTGGCCTTCCTTAGGAATAATGCTGCCAAAAGATACAACTCAAGTTGTATAGCAGTCTCAAATCATGAAATAAGAAGGGAAAATGTTAGAAGTGCGGAATTAAACCAAGAACTGTTCATGGGGTTCTTATTTATTTTTCTTTCTTGTTCCACCTCTGTCTCCGTTGAGACAGAGTACGTAGATATAGATACGTGCATAGCTATGTCTATCTACATATATACATGTATAGGCACACATACATAATTTTGTCCTTTGTATATGTCTGTGCTTTGTGTTGTGTGTATTCTAAAGCAATCAATGAAGAAACAGATAGCAGCCATACCTGATTGTCTGTTCCGTGCTCTGGATAGTTAAAACACAAACCTTGTATTTTTTAACAAACTAAAATAGGAACAGCAAACATCTGTGAACTGAACAATTGAGAAAATTTCTAACCCTCAGTAGTTCACGACCATCGTCAACATCTATGAAATGCATACTAGGAACACAGGAGCAGCTGTACCAGTTCAGATCAAAGCTTTACCTCCAGCGCTGGCTGCGAAGATGCACAGGGAGGGGAACAAACAGGCCAGGCACACATAACACTTCCCTGGGATATCAGTGCAAGCTTACAGGAAAATAAACTGAAAACTCTTTTAGGAAGTTCAAGATAGTAGGAAGTTCAAAATAGTCTGATCAAGGAGCTGCATTGTCAAGACCAATGGTGAATAAGTCTCCCAGCTCAGTCAACCACTTCCTGTTGGAAGGAAAAGGTAACATTATCTAATAATTTCTTAAAGTCTCTTGGGAAGGAGTTTCAAAGGAAGGCTCTCACTAAAAATCTAAATGTAAGAAACAAAATATTTCAGGACCACTGTTTCTAAAGCCAATAGTGCCCCTTACTATAAAGACTATAGGTTAACATCGGGGTGGATTTTCCAAAAGCAAATATCTCTGGTGTACCCCTAAGCCTCTGTAAACTCACCTGGGAGAATGCAAGATGGCTGTTTTGATCATTCTCACACACAACAGTCAGTGAACAAATGCTGCAGCACCAATTATTTGTGTCCCATATTGCAAATGCCCAGATTTCATCAGTTTATCTTGGTTAAACTCAGGGGAAATGTGTGAGATAAGGAGAACATTGTTGGTGCCAGAATTGTGAGTAATATCCTTTAAACATGTTTCCAAGTCAGGTGGGAGAAGCTGGCTGGCAGCTTCACTTATTTGAAGGTTTTAGAGCATGAGCCAGCTCCTCTCCTACAGACCTAAATCCAAGGCCAAGTTCAGCTTTGCCGTGGATGAAAGAACTGCCAAATTCACAGGACACAGAACAGAGAGACATCAATGGGTAGCACAGACAGGAGAGGCTGCAGAGCCCTTCACTAAGGGTAATGTCTGTCTGGATTGTCGTCCGAGTTTCACCCGTCCAATCGAGTCCTAACAGGATACAGCTGAAGCAACGTCCTGTGCAAAGCGTTCAAACCGCTCCCCTTTTGGATCTGGTTCACAGCCCTGGTAGCTTGTACTGGGGTGGCAGTCAGGACCACATCTTCATCTGACCACCCCAGGTTTTCTCAGTTAAGTGGTGGTCTGCTGTCATTGGGGATGTGCTCTGCCCATATCCCCTTCCCTCACCCCTCTGTCCCACCACATGGCAGAAAGGAGTGAGCTTCCAGGCAAACAAAGCAGCACCAGAAAGCTGATCATGAGTGCTGCCCATCCAGGCAGCACCAAGATTATCATTCCAGTGAGTCTCACTGCCAGCATTTGAGGCAGCGCACAAGGGACCACAGTGGCACTGACAGGAGAGCCAGGGTGAGAATGGAGAGTGCTCTTAGAAAGCAGTAGGAAAATGTTGCAAAGCATTTGAAGGGGAAGAGAAGAAAACACAAGACGTTGTATCTCTCTGATTTTTCTCCAGAGCCTGAGTAACAGCTTTCCCCCTGCCCCTAAATTATGGATAGTTATTTATGTAGCCAGCACTTTAATGCTTCTCACTTTCCCGTTCGTTATAGATGCATTAAAACACTGAAAACAATAACTGCAAGAATTTCCATTTGAGCTGGCTTAAACCATATTTTCTTTCCCAGTTCTGACAATTCTTTTTAACCTAATTAATCATCAATGCATATGATGACACAGAGCTATGGCATTGTGTTCTAACTTGGAGTCACACTGCAAAGTTAAAATGCATCTTTTGAATCTTACAAAGAATTACACAATTTGTTTTTCAAACCACAGCCCATTTGTATTTTCTATGCCAGTCCTTACACATTACTTTCAAGGCCTAACAGAAAGGGAGAAGATATAAGCACAGTGAAACCAATTTCTTGAATTATTGCCCAAGTCAGCATGGATTTCAGCTGTGCTCTTCCAGAACTGGCACTTTATACAAGTAGTCTCTAGAGGGGTATTTGTCTGTATATTTTTGGATGATAAAATGGGTTGAGGTGCTGCTGTACGAAGGAGGATTCCTCTTCTAGAAAGGCTCTACAGAAGGATCTGGACCATCTGAATCAATGGGCTGAGGCCAATTGTATGAAGTTCAACAAGACCAAGTGCCAAGTCCTGCACTTGGGTCACAACAACCCCAGGCAGCCCTACAGGCTCGGGGAAAAGTGGCTGGAAAGTGCCTGGCAGAAAGGGATCTGGGGGTGTTGATTGACAGCAGCTGAACGTGAGCCAGTGTGTGCCCAGGTGGCCAAAAAGACCAACAGCATCCTGGTTTGTATCAGGAATAGTGTGACCAGCAGGACCAGGGCAGTGACCTGTACTCGGCACTGGTGAGGTTCCACCTTGAATCCTGTGTTCAGTTTTGGGCCCCTCACCACAAGAAAGACATTGAGGTGCTGGAGAGAGTTCAGAGAAGGGCAACGAAGCTGGTGAGGGGTCTGGAGCACAAGTCTGATGAGGAGCAGCTGAGGGAACTGGGGCTGTTCAGCCTGGAGAAAAGGAAGCTGAGGGGAGACCTTATCCCTGTCTACAACTACATGAAAGGAGGTTGTAGCAAGGAGAGTTCTGATCTCTTTTCTCAAATAACAAGTGACAGAATGAGAAGAAATGGCTTCAAGTTGCACCAGGAGAGGTTTAAATTGGATATTAGGAAAAACTTTTCATGGGAAGGGTTGTCGGGCACTGGAACAGGCTGCCCAGGGAAGTGGTTGAGTCACCATCCCTGGAGGTGTTTTAAAGAGGAGTAGATCAGGTTCTTAGAGGCATGGCTTAGTGGTGGCCTTGGCAGTGTTAAGTTAACAGCTGGACTTAAAGATCTTTTCCAACCAAAAGATTTCTATGATCCCAGCTTCCAAAGATGGAATAATAAATTCACCCTTTTAGAAGCTGAGCATTCACTGTAATAGGCCCAAATATAAAAAAAAAGTATGTTCACTGGTGAAGCACGAAATAGATTTTAATTGCAAATTACAGGTTTCCTTTTCCTCTTTTTTTTTTTTTTCCTACAGCATTTTTTCTAGTCAAGTGTTACAGCAAATATTATGGTTTGTCTAAAACAGCACTCCTTTAACGGAGAATTTGTCTGGAAAGGAGCATTGTGGTTTGGTGCCACTGGCTGCCCCTTGTACAACTCAATTGGCCCTTGAGTTTATTTGGGGCATCTGGTCATTGCTGCAGTACAAACCGAAGACACTTATGAGTGAAAGAGGGCACCTGCCTGAAGTAATGTCCTCACCCCTGATTGAAGTAGTAGCATTCTCTAAGATCATGTATGTAGAAGAACATCTGCGCATTGTGAGGAGATAGAAGTGGTCCATCACGATGTTTACAAACTCAGAAATTCATAAAATCCACACTAAATTTACATAGAGATGCCCCAGGACTTCAAAATCCACTGCCAGTATTCAATCCAGTTGATCCACACTGTTCACCCTTCAATGGATGCTGTGGATGTTTTCTGTCATGTTTTCCAAGATGGATAATGTTTAAGATAGCATTCCTGTGATGTGAGTCTGAATAAGATTGCAACAATACTTGATAATACTCATAAAGGCAGGTAGCAGTGTCTGTGCCTACAGTTCTACACACATTCCATCGCTGAGAGTGAACTCTGTATATCAAGCCAACACAGGCTGTGTTCACATGACTGCACATCTGCTTTGGACACCAAGTCATGATGGAGTGAAAGAAGTAATCATCTCAAAGTGTCTAAAACACAGGCAGTAAGGTAAAGGTGCCCAGAGGGTACAAAACCTGTTGGGGAGTGCTGGAGGTTTGCACAGTGCAAAGGGAGCCCAGGTGTGTTCTCCAGAACAGACTGAAAATGAGTACTGGCAGAAACTCTCTCCAGAAGCAAATCTATGTTTTGTTTTGGAGGAGACTGGTTGACCAGAAAAGGAAGCTGGGGAATGAACTAACACTTAGGAAGAGGAGCAGGTATAGCTAGGCAGAGAGTTTATCTGATACTGTAAACACATCCTCTATATCTGTTTCCCAGCAGCTGTGAAGCAAAGCAGATGCAAAGACTGGATCAACAGACCAGAAATTCTTAGATCTAAGGGCAGTCTGATATCTGAACTTACCGTTTTTAAGCAGTTCACGTGTGTCATTGTTCACGTGCCTCACAAAGAACCTGTAAACTCTGGCTCTTTTAAAAGGTGGGTATTACCAACTTACCACTCTTCTGGCTGATAGGGCCATTCCCCAGCTCTCTACTCACAGGATTATTTTGCTGGTATGACCTTACACAGACCGTATGCTCAGAATCGATGCAAACAGTATCACTAGGTAACTGTAGAAGGAAAAAATAACATGTTCAAAAATTCTCTTCATTCATGTATTTAAAACCGTGTAACTAAACAACTGTTCGATAAGGCAGGCATCTACCTGTATATACAGATTTACACATTTATGAATAAAGAGGTATCTCAGCTAGGTTTAATGAAATCAAAACACATTGCAGCTAACTAATGAAATTCAGGTGAACACTCCACAAAATCTTCATTTACCAGTTTTACTGTATCTGAAATTATACAATTATTCATGCTTCAGGTAAGAAGATTCTGCTGCCACTCACATGAATAAAATTTGAACAAGACTGAATGATTAATGCATCTTATTTCGTCTCCCTAATCTTACAAAATTGAATATTCTGTGGGAAAGATAATGCTGACACAAAGGGGATGACATTTCAAGTTTCCAGATCACATGATCCTTCAGAGATCTCCGTTCTCCATTTCTCATTTGGGGGATACTCCCATCCATCCTAACTGGATCTCGTGGTTGAAGTATCAGTGTGGCATAGCACAAATATTTTCAAAAGATAATTTCAAAAGAAATGCCCTTTGCACATATACAAAGCAGAAACAAGCAAGCTGTTGGATCACTGAAGTTTGCCTCGGTTTGAAGATTATCCCTAGAGAGCCTGCTCTACCATCTTTGACAGTATCCTTCTCAAAATCCAGAAATAAAGGCCAAGTGATGACCAGAGTATATACCAGCAAAACTAAGCAACAGAGCTGACTTTTACAGTAGAAACATATCTCTCTGTTAACATTTCTAGCTACACACGTAGACATGTGAGTATCGCTAAGGTGTGTTTTACATGACCAGTATTTCCTGTCTGGGGTAATACATTTTTTTAAGTCGTTTGTCAAAATGCAGCAAAACACAGACAGGGAAAAGCTCCTTCTGTTCTCTCAAGAGGATGCATGACAGAAATTGGAGTGTTCGGCAGTGTTACCAAAGTGAGCGGGGGTAGTAACGAATGGAAACATGTAGCTGGTATCTCTAAGCTGTTATAAACCAGGCTGGAGACAGAGTGCTGGGTGATACGGAGACGGGGGATCACTGGCGACCCATCAGGCTGCCTCCTCCGCTGTGTCACCAGGGGCCAGCTCAGGCCGGAACCATGGGGTGACATGAGATAACACTATCCCATAAAGGAGAAACCTGCACCACAGCTGAGAGCACGGAACAAAGATCATGGAAACTCTTAACTCATTTGTGCGAGCGGGTTTTTGCCTGCCTTTCAATACATTCAATACTTTCCCAAAGCAGAAGGGACTGTACTTTTTTTCAGACTGTCAGTCCTTTACCCATATAGGAGTTACCTAAAATCCCACTGATCACAGAAGTTATAAAGGATTGCTCTTACTCAGATAGCAATAACCTGCTGTCCAGATCAACTGAACACAGCAAAACAAGTATACTTTGGCTGCAGCTATGCTGTGTTTGATCCTCGGTGAGTACAAAGCACAAGCACAATCAAATGAAGAAAGGCAGGTCTATGTCTACACAGCTCTTATCTAAGGGCTGGGTACGAGTGGCAAAACTAAGCAAAAACACATCAAAAAAGAGCTGCTGAGCAATTAGTGCTGCTAGCAGTACGAAAACTTTCCAACTGGAATTCTAATCAGAACAAGCCCACAGACTACTTAGGGTCCAAGGAAACATACTTTGGAATATTATTAATTGATAGATATTGCATTAATATCTAGGAGTCAAGGACCTGATGTGCTAAATGGAGCTCACAGGGACCAAGATGGGCCCTTCACAGAAGAGTATTGAGTCTAATCCTCTTGCAAATGGGATAACTCCATCCTCAGTCAGCATTCTTCAATATATTTATTCTCATTTTCTGTGATGTGAGATGAGGATTGTGAAGGATGGCATGGAACCATAGACAGCTTAAGGACTCCGTCCTATATGCCACAAACCTGCTGTGAATCTTTGTGAGTTGGCTCATGCCCATATGCTTGGCTTCCTGGACAGTGTGACACCTTCCTCACTTGTCAGCACACCAAATTATTGTAAATACCCAATGCAAAGGAAAATCAAGTGACAAATCCTCCAAAGCTTGGCTGCCCAGCAGAGGAAACTCAGTTTCATTCAGTGCAGCTCAGTAGGACACAATGATGAAACACCCTAAGGATAGAGAGAAGTAAGAAATGAGAAATGGCATGGATCCAAGAGCTGGCAAACATTTGGTTGCCCGTGGTAGCTTGTTTGGAGAGAGTCAAGTGACTACCTGGGGAGCCAACTGTGCTTGTCATTTGTTCTTTTGATGCACATTTTCTCTCAAATGGTTTTGTTTCAAGATAATGGTTCTCAGTCTTAAAATGATTTGGTTAGCCCCCATTTAATCCTGGAGAAGAGAACTGCAGCTGTTAAGATGAATTTAAACCTCCTGCAGCAATTGCAATTGGTCAAAGAACATAGCCTAAGAAACAGGTCTGGAGGAAGAAAACCATAGGAACCTGCAGGGAAGAGCTGGCAGCCAGAACCCCAGAACTAATGGGTGTATTCTCAGCATGCAGCCAACTTTATTTCACAGAACGGACACCAAAAAACAAACAAACAAACAAACAAACAAAAACAGAAAAAAAAAGAGAGTGATGGCACCACACTTCACCCAGGGAATAAATAAATGTGACACCACTGTGCCCTTTTCAGAAGTGTAAGTTTTTGCTGTTTCAGTAGCTGAAAACAACTTTGTTTTAGTCCAAAAACGTATTTTTGTATAACTGCCCACATTTATAATCATTCACAAAATAAGCAAAGGGGAAAAAAAGAGATAACCAAGTTACTATGTTTATGACAGAGTTCTGTCACTGGCGTTACGGAAACTAAAATGATGTTTGCATAAAATTGGACTCTGTATCTGCTCTAATCCTTAGACTCCTGTTGATATTGCTGCTGTGTTAGAACCCATCCTTTTTTAGGTTCTGTAGACTGTTGCGCCATGTTCAGAGTAAAATCTTGGCTCTATTGAAATGAATATGAAAAGTCTCATTGCAGTCATTGGAAAAGAGATTTTAATCTATTACCTTCTTAGGTTTATACTTGACCTTATGCATTAGGCAAGTAATGAAGTAATCAGTAAACGTTACTCTGGTGTGACAAACCAGCTGAAGAGAGCAGGTCCTTATAGGGAAGGTAAACTCTGTGGTTTTAATATTACAACACCAGTTTCTGTGTATAGACTGTATACTCAGGGAAGAGTATTTATACCTTAGTATGATAAATCCTTCTTTCTTAAAGACCAGACTGGAAAATGAGGGATTATGTCTACTTTTTATAACACTCATGCAATAAAAGGAAGTAAGGTTCAGGAGAAATACAGAAGGTACACATGACACTCTGTCCTGCACATGTCCAGGTTCCAGGATGGTTTGGACTGCAATAAATATTGTAATGCTCATGCTTTAAGAGATATAAGGATCTCTCCCATACAGCACTGTGAAAACAGCTTAAGGGAACCACACCTTGAAGGGGAACTTTCTCAGTGGTCAGGTTAATAGCGAGGTTTCCTGTCCTTACTGTTCTACCACAATTATGGAGCACATTGCATTTCATACTGTGCATTCTCAATGTTCAGCTTCATGCATCTTTCCCATACTAAAGAATCACAGAAAGTTTAACTTTGGAAGCCACCTCTGGATATCACAAGTCCAACCCTCTGCTCAAAGCAAGGTCAACTAGAGCAGGTTACCCAGGGCTGTGTCGAGTCACATTTTGAATATCTCCATAGATGAAGACTCCACAATCTCTTTGGTCCCCCTGTGGCTGTTGGCCACCTTTGTCACAGGGACATATTGCTGGTCCAACTAGTTGTCCACCAGGATACCTAGGACTTTTTCTGCAGGACTGCTTTCCAGTTGGTCTGCCCAAGACTGTCCAGGTGCATGGGGCTAATTCTCCTCAGGGACTTGATATTTTTCTTTGCTGAACTTCATGTTGATCCTGACAGCCTATTTCTCTCCAGCACAACCCTCTGGCTTATCAGCCTCTCCTCCCAGCTTTATATCATCTACAAACTTCCTGAGGGCGTGCACTGTCCTACCATCCAGGTCATTAATGAAAAAGATAAAGAATATTGGTGTTACCAGCCTCTGAGGTACACCATTAGTGACTGGCTTCCAGCTGGATTTTGCACTGCTGATCACAACTCTTTGATCCTGGAAACTCAGCTAGTTTTCAACAGCCTCGCTGTACAGCTATCTACCCTGTACTTCATCAAATTGTCTACGAGGATGTTACGTGAGACAGTTATAAAAGTCTGGCTGAAGTAAATTTAAACAACACACCCTGCTCTCCCCTCATCCACTAAGACAGTCATCTCATTCCAGAAGTCCACCAGATAGATCAAGCAAGAATTCTCCTTTGGAAACTCTTTACTGACTAGCCTCAATCATCTTATTCTTCATATGTTTAGAAATGATTTCCAGAATTATTTGCTCCATCTTCCAAGGGAAAGAGGTGAGGCTGACTGGCCTACAATTCTCCAGATCCTCAGTTTTTACAGACTATTCCAATATGTTTGGAAGGTTTTCCACTTTGCAGTCACATATGCTGTATAATTAAGTATAAAAAGACCCAATTAACAGAACATATAATCTGCTCTAATTCTGTAACATGATGCTGGAGATTATTTTGTGTTTATTAGCTGCCTGTACTTCAGAGCTAAAGATCGAGAAAATGAAACAGGATTCATTTCTATCATTCATTGGCTTTTCCATCATAAAAGAAACCTGAATTTTCGACATTTTAAAATATTCATTAAAATATTTTAAATATTTATATTTACTTATATAAAAATATGCAGAGATCACATCCACACTAATAATAGGTATAAAATACTAATTACCAATATAGATGTGTGCAGTTGTATAAATTTGCTCATAAATTTATGAAAAAACACTTAAGTACACTTTGAACAATACTTATCCAGCCTGCAACAGAGCTTATGTATAGCTTTATGTTTTATGCTGCAATTACTTCAAGAAGTTTTAAACATGTAGCTAAAGCTAAACAATTGCCCAAATGGTCTGCTTAATAATGATGAAATACAAAATCAGGTCATGAAGTTGCTCACTACTACTAAACTCCGTCTGGCTAACTGAACACCACCTGTCAGCCACAGGTACTTGCACAAATCTTGCTCATAGGGATAGTTTAGATTAGATTAACATAACATATTCCAGCAAGTATTTCAGGATTGAGAACTTTTTTCCGTAAGTTTTTCTTCCAGAGTAGGGCTTATTCACGTAAGCACACCACAACTGTGTCACCATGACATTGGTTTAACTGAAAGCATCTTTTGCTAATGGGGCATGGCATTTCCTTGTTGCAACACATTAACTTTACTTCTTTGGATCAGGTAATTAAGGCCAATTGTCTCTTGAAAACAGCAAATTAATTCCTGACGGTATTGCACTTTCTAAGACTATCACATTCAGCTGTTGCATTAATTAAAAAATGAAAAAAAAGGCACAAAATTCACCAAACTGCTTAGACCCTGTATGTGCTGAATTATTTGGGCAAATGGCAGTTTGTACATAGTGATTTGTACAGTTATAGCTAGGAAGTATCAAAGCTGTGACAGATTGTATGGTCTCTCTCTGCCCAACAATCACAACTGGTTCTTCTTGTGCAGTGAGTATCTTCAGGGCTGAGGGGAGCTACCTGATGCCATCATCTTCCTCACTTCAGGACAGTGGAGGACAGGACACACCCAGGACATTTCAGCAGTGGATGCAATGTCAAATGCAGTGAGCACTTGTCTTTAGAAAAGACAATCCAGAGCCCAAATAACAAATCTCTCAGGTGGTGGCTTTGCTCGTGTCATGAAAATGAACAAGTTAGAAGTGTTCAGAAAATAAACCCGCAAACAATCCCTTCTAAACATTGTGGGGATATCTCACAGGGCTTTTTCCTCCTTCTGAAATGTATGAAGGAGAATGCCTTGGCTCGTGTGACTATTCAGGAGAGCGGAAATTCGTGTCAGGATGTGCATGTCTGTGCTCGTGCGCTCAGGTCAGGAGGAGCAGGGCATGAACAGGGAGCTTGTGCCATGAAAGAACTCAACTCACCCATCTTAGGAATCTGTGATCAATCTGTACAGGAAAAATACATGTATATTTGTTCACATGCATATGTACACATACTCAGTAGCCATCAACAATAAAGATAACGGAGGAAAAAATGACATCAAATTTCATTTATTTGACAAATGAAGAAAACAAAATTGAATCAATTCTTTATTCAAAGTAGATCGACATTGTCTCTTAGAAGTCAATTTGACTTAGTTGTGAAACAATACTGAAAAGCTTTATCTAGTCTGTGCCACACTGTTTTGCACCAAACAATTTCAATTTGGGGACTGGCTTTTGAAGGAAACCCAACAAGGTTCTCCCAGTTTGTTCTTTTTTTCTGCCATGCTTTTGGCATTCATTTTGAAGACTGAAGATGTTTGGCTCCACTCTGAGGACAGTTAGTGCAGCTTCAGGGTATTAGTACAACTACTCTGTTGGTATCAAAAATGAGTAAAAGCAGCAGATAACAAAGAGTTAGTTTGAGGTAAATGTGAGTGCAAGGGAAAGGAAAATTAATATAGGAGCAATTACATCATTTTAATTAACTATCACAGCAGTTTAAATATCTGGTTCAGATCTCATTTTCCTTCCCTTTTCTCCTCCATGACCTCAGTCCTTATCGTGTTGGCTTTATCTGCTGGTGCCCATAGTGACACGAAGACTTCCAGAAGACTTTGCAAAACACTAACCTCATTTAGCCAATGCAAATGTCCAGCATTGTTCCAGGGACAGGAACAGGCCTGCTGATGCAAAACTGCTCTGTTTATTTCAGGAAACTCATTGTTTCAATAAGCAACTTTCTTGTCTGGCCATTCTACTCCTTGTTTCAGGATGTCAGTCAGTGTCAAAGAATTGGCAGTGGTGGGAAGATAAGACAGCTTATAGGCTCACTGAGTTACATTGCAGCTCCATGCAACTATTAATGTTCCCATTCAGGCCAAGCAACAAACAGAAGCTAATTAAGAGTAACTTACCCATGCAGCAGCATTTAAAATCTCACCCAGCTCTCTCTAAGGCAAAAATCTCCTTAATTCCCAGGCTAAGTAACAAGTCACTCATGTCAAAATGTAACCTGATATGATCTTTTAGATCACAGAGAAATCACTAGAAAATACATATTTCTCATAATCATTCAGAATCCCAGAAGGACACACTGTGTATATAGTCAACCTAAGTAAAGGACAAAGTCCCAAAAGCTTCAAGACTCCAGCTGTAGCACTTACAAATAGAATTCCCAAACAACTTCTGATATTTTCATTTTCTTTAGTGTCTACATGTGAATTGACCCATTTGGCTAGCTCTGACTAAGACAAAAGTAACTGTTTTAAAAGATCTATCCTTGATACACACCCTTTCTAGCAAGGACAGTGACTAAACACAACATTTGCTTTTGCAAACAATAGGTTTGTGTTTCTGTATGACCCACTGAGCATGACCAGAGTGCATAACTGCACCTCTGAGACTGAGGCGTGATCTGAAACTGCACATGAATATGTCGTTATATTCCGGTTCTCCATTTTAACTATGAAGCTGGTATTTCTGGATGGTCTCAAGGAAGTCACAGCAAAGATGGACTTTTTGATTTAGTTATGGTTTAGAACACATATGCATGTATATTAGATAAAATGTTAATACACTTATCAATACTATAAAACATACATACATGGATATACATATATATGTGTATGCCCATCACCTGGGAGTGCAAAGACGTTCACCATTTCAACCCAACAAATCCATGACAGCAAAAACTCTGGAAACACAATCTATCTCTTCCTCTTCCCAAAACCATGCCATTTTAGCAGTATATAAAATATATTTATGGAGGTGAAAAAGTACATCTAAGAACTCCTTTTGCTAATAGAACCTGTGTCTCCAGCAGGAGGCTTTGCTGGCAGAGTCAGACATTGCAGCAGTAGCCGGTATCAGCTGCATCCAGCTGCTGAGCAGGAGCATCTCGTGCCATAACCTCTGCAATGGAACCAGCTGCTTTCTGCCCGCAGCTACAAAGAACTCCAAGGTCTTCTCAAATAGGCTGTTGATTTCAGCAGTGCCAAATGCTAATAACCTCCCGCTGTGGTTGCAATCAGAGTGATGAAACATGCAGTTTAAAAGATTGTCATCTCAGAGCAGCAGCAGCACAAGAAGGAAGAGTGAAAAAGAAGCTGGAGCCTCCTCAGGGGGCTTCTGGGATCCCCTTATTGCGTAGGTAATGATTTTCAGGACACACTGAGAGCATGGGAAAGAGCAGTGGGCATTCTATAAGTTTAAAATATATTTCACTGTGATGTGAAATAAATGATACAAAATACCTTTAATGTTTGGTTGGTTCTCCCAAATCTTCTGGAGCTCTATTTTATATCCACTGCAACCTCCATGTGGTCTCTCACTTCATGTTCCTTCACTCATAGCAGACAGAATATGTACCTCTAATGAAAGATTTTGTTAAAAGGAGGACAATTAAGGCTTTTTCCCCTGTGATACCATCTAGCTGTCCCAAGCACAAATTAGAAATCCTCTGTGTTCTGCGATGTCCAAATATAACCAACATTAGCAGAAATAGGGTCAGCTTTGGGGCAAAGGACAGCAGCTGCATAGCTATCCATGTAATTGCAAAGAGGACAATATGGTCAGAGGAAGACTTTCGGAAATCATTTCATTTTCAATTCAGCTCAAATGGCTCAAATAGTTGCACACAAAAAAAAATTAGTCAAGTGACAAACTGTCCATTTGCATGCAGAATTATCCACTGTATGTAACTATGCTTTGTTCCTCTGTGTCCTCTTGATTTTTGAGATTTTATGTATTAAATAGCCACAGAGTGAACTGCCTTTCACATTGGTCAGTTTACTTCAT
This sequence comes from Pampusana beccarii, assembly GCA_013399365.1. Lineage (NCBI taxonomy): Eukaryota > Metazoa > Chordata > Aves > Columbiformes > Columbidae > Pampusana > Pampusana beccarii. The sequence continues at coordinate 693,044 of VWYH01006478.1, forward strand.
TGAGACATTGGCAGATTCTACCGGCATGACAACACTCATGCTGAAAAATAGGATGCCATTTTTCTCTAGCACAGGGTACACCCTTCTTAAACCTCAGCTGGGAGAACGGCTGAGTAAGGAACTGAATCTCTAGTTCAGGGACGTCTTCCCACTTGTTATCCTTCATACCACTAAGTCAGAACAAGCAGTGACTCTCACTGCAGCCTGAAGAGCAACAGAAGTATACAAAGCCCAGCCAGAAATTCATATTCTGCCCAGCATCATGGCAGACTTTGTTCCACCGAAGATTATAATCTGCTTTAGCAGATGGTGATGGCGAGATTTTATTTAATTAGTACAAACATAATAGGGCTATCAATTTTAGTAAAAATATTTAATGGAAAGTTGGTAATTTGAACAAATAAATTAATCCTGTAGTAAAATACACTCTTATAAAATCTTTTCAGTTATTAATATTATAAAAATGGCAGGAAAATCTATTCATTTACAAATATAGGCCTCTTGTAACAAGCCAAAAAGGCTTTAGTAGATTCACCAAAAGCCTGAATAGACTCTATTGTTCAGACCTAATTTAAATTATCCTGTGCAGTTTCAGCAATTTAAAGACCACTGGAGTACAAGCAGAGAAGATCTTCTTGCTTGTCTCTGGAAACAGTTTAGGTCAGGAAGCATGCTTCACAGTTTCCAAAATATCAACATCCATTCCCATGTCTCCAATCAACAAAGCATCAAGTGCATACTTTGCCTCATTCTTTGGATCTGTTCAGTCTCTGAAACCATTGCTGGGAATACACTGTGATGAGACAGAAATGCAGAAAAATATCTTCTGTTGTTTATGTAGGCCCCAGTCCTGCAAAAAGTGTTTTGTGGGAAACCTCCCGCACTTACACACAGTCATTCTGACTACAAACATTCCTCACTTGGGCTCTAGGACCTGCTGCATGGAATTTCCTTCAGAGTCATGCAGATATCCCTATGTATAGTTGTTAAACCTGTGGCTCTTCCACAGAGTCAGTAGAAACCCATCTTATACAAAACTGAATTGATTTTCTGAGAAGACACTTAAATATTTCCTCAGATTTAAAGATAATCTCAAGTCACATCTGAAGTCACAGTAGTTTTCTAGGCTTGAGCTGAAGATGAAATGTGAAAAACTCAAGCCCAGGTGATCCCCTTGAGCATTTGTTGGGTAAAGTTCCTTTTTTAAAAAAGCCTTTGTTTTCATTCTCATGACTGAGATTTGAAAGGAAAATCAACAGAAAGAGGAATTAAATGGCACAGGGCCATCTTCTGAAGGACAAGAGAGTGAGTGGAAAGATACACTGAATTCAGAAGGAAAGACTAGCTTGCCAGAGAGAAGCTGGGCATTATTATGCTCAAATGAAGTGATAATTCAGACCTCAATGCAACTATGACTCTTCACTTCCCACAGGAGACTTCTGTATTCCTGACGCAAAATGTGATTAAAGATCTTATTTTCCATAAAATAGATGCACAGTCTTCCTTAGGAAACTGTTCATTGACATCCACCAAAAAAGTCATCGCCAGAAAGTGAACAGGACAGGTTAGTCCCCTGCATCAAACCTGGGCAAAAGAGAAGCTGCTGGAGGAAGGAGGAGTTTGGAGAAGATATGCAGAATCTGCATATTGGAACAAAGCCCATCAAGGCTGCAGCACTTCAGTAAATAAAGTCCATCATTGCAGCTTAAGTCCTGAGACAGAGCAGAATGAAATTAGAGATTTGTTTGTGCTTAAAATGGGAAAGAAAAGTTTATTATGCTTGTAACTCATCAAAAGTCATAAAAATTGGTTAGAAAACCATCATTTGTAGGAGAGAGGACACCTAAGCCATCTCACTGGGGAGACTGGAGAAGCAAACATATCTACCCCTAGGAAAGATACTTACAACCTGCAAGGACAGGTAAACCAAAATAACCCAAGGGACCCAATGTTTACAGCAGTCAATAAAGAACCATGCACAAATTCCAGGCAAGCAATCCAGATTGAAAGACAGATTGATACCTACTGAGAACCCAAAAACCATCTGTGGGTCTGCCAGAAGAAGAGTAAAGAATGAGAAAACAGTGCGCAGGCTAAGGGGATCAGCTAGACTTCTCAGTTGGCCTGTTGTGTATCAGGCAAGCAATGATGTGGCAACTGGAGATCATGATATCCAGCCATGACAAAACCTGACCAGGTTCCAGCAAGTTAATGGCAGGCTAAAGGCTGGCGAACTGGAGTCCACCAGGACTGAGATCACCAGGACTCAACATCGAGGGAATTCTGAAAGACACAAGCAATTGAGAAATGCCTGGATGAGAAAGTGTGAAACAAATCCAGCAACCAACAGGAACAGCCAACTACATGGACTTAGTGCACATTTATCAAAGCGCAGGCTCCTTGAGGCAGTTAAAGCAAAGTGAAGAAATATGGAGAAAGTCATAGACCAAAGAACATACTTTTGGAAGAGAAAAACTAAAAGGAAACCATTTGCCATAAAACACCGTAGCCTTACAAAACAGCTTGAGTGAACACATGATGCCTTAGTAGCAGTGTAGGATCACTGGCTATGTAAAATCAGCCTACAGCATCTACTAGTATAGCTCCAACAGAGAAAGGAGGTGTGCTCAGAAAAGTGCTGGAATAAGGATATCAGTTATGATATTTAGAATGGAGGGATTCCCTTTACTTACTTCTGGGTGGATGGCACAAGTTTTATAAAGTACTGTATAAAAGTCAAGCACAAGCATTTGCAAGTAAATGCATTTTGTGCAGATTCTCCAGCCAGAAGAGGAAGAGAGATTTCTGCCTGTGAAAGCTGCTGCTGCTGGATGCTTTAGGGCAACCAGTAAGGCTCTTTCCAGGACAAGGCTCTGCAGATTGTAACAAAGTCTGAGCCTGGCCATACTATAAGAAATTTTCAGTCAAAACAGCACATCTACCCAGAAACATTACATTTTATGCCATGTAGATGGTGCCAGGAAGGATTTCATTTCAAGGTGGCTAGCAGTAATCTCACCAAACTTAAGATCTGACATCATAAAACAGAGGGATGTGCACACTCCATGATGCTGAATGCTCATCTTAAAGCAAACCACATACATGTCATGTGCATTAGCAAAGAGGTTTTACAGTAAAAGCAAAGATTTGACAGTTCTCTGAAATCTCAAATTGGTATGGTTAGAAAAGATCAGAATTGGCATATGCCCTCTCTACGTCAGGAAGCGATATTGCTACAGTGGATTACAGTTCTGGTTCAGAAAAGTGGTCTGCTGGCAGCACACAGGGATCAGCTGTGGCCAGGAAACTGAGAGCAAGTTTTGTAACCTTGTTTTGTAACAGCAACAGGACACAGAGCAACACAGCAAAATTAAACCCACTAGTGCCAAATGGGAATTAGAGCACAAAACAAGGCTACTCAATAAAGTAGCCAGAAAGCAGAAACCATAGTAAAAAATCTGACTGCAAGGACACACAAAATAAAAAAAAGGATGCTATTTTGTATTGCCATGCACTATCCCAAGTACCTGACAGGGAGGTTTCAAAGAGCAATGACGGACAGCACATAACAAAAGTTAGGGTAACGTAGCAGACTCAAGCCTGAGGCCAACATACAGGCTGTGTTACTGAATCTAGTCTCACATTGCTACAGAGCAACGGTAAGGTGCAACTGGCATGTGCCATTCAACAAAACTGCAGATTTAATTGAGATAAATCTGAACACAACTGCTGAATAATTAGAGAAAGACAGAGCCAGGATTAGATCCAGGAGAAGTGAGATAGAGTTGCTGTCGTCAAAGGAAATAAAATCCATCACAGAACAAAAACAACAACAAAAAAAAGATGGGATCCAGTTCCACACCAGGAGTAATAACAGAAACAAGATATAAGAGAGAGTTTCAAAGGAAAAAACAAACAAACAAAAACTCTTATAGAATGAAGCAGATTAAGTGGCACCCTTATGAGCACTACATACATGCACACGTGTTCTCACATTGACATTTCCTGAGGCACTGTAGGGCCTGAAAAGCCTATGAAAAAATGAGGGAAAGGGGAAGGTGGAGAAGGGAATGACAAAGTAATACACAATGAGAATATTAGAATAGATGAGAACTCATTTTTTGGTAAAAAATAGTAAAACTAAAAGTCATAGAAGTGTCAGAAAAGTTCCAGAATGGATTATTTTTCTTCTTAAAAAGCAAATGTTATGAACAACACATTTTTCGTGAAAAACATACGTCTTGTCGATGGCTTCCGCTGTTCAAATTCTGCAGAAGTTTCAAGTGAAACCAAACCAACAGTGTTTGCCACTGACATTTCCAGAGCCTCAGAGAATCAGTGTCAAAGCAACATGCGTACTGGCCTTCCCCCATTATTCCCATCCTATAGAAACCTACAAAGCAGGAAGCAAAAGTTTGCATTAGTGCTTTGCTGTGAGCAAGTCACAGAGCCGTTAAAACCTAATAGAGAAAGAAAAAAAAAAAAACCCACACAAATCTTCAGCATTATGTACTCGATTCGCCTACTTCAAATGACACTTTGCTACAAGAAAAAAAGGAAACCTTTTGTCTCGCTTTGAGTACAGCAAGACCCCCGTAGTTGTTTCTTGTATGTAGGAACAGCAACCCAGGGCACCTTAATTCTGTTACACCAGGCTGTAGGGAGCAGACAAGAAAGCAGACAAAGGCTTTAAAAGACTGCTTCAAACATCCTTAAAAGACTCAATGACACCTAGCCTTAAGGGCTCTGGTGGCTCAGGGGACTTCAAGACATGCTCCAGTGCTTGCTGAGACACCAGGAAGCTCCTTACAGGTCACTTTGTTCAGTGATGACTTCAAACCAGATAAGGAAATACGGCAGGAGTAAAGCACATCAAGATTTAAACCATCCAAAGGTATACCTTCAAATCACCAGCTTTAAAACCGTCATTTTTCTTAGAGTGTGCAGACAAGAGACATGCACAAAGAAAATTTACAGGCACAGGAAAGTAAACCGGAATGGGATTTCAAAGGCAGTTTAGACAATCCCCTCATTTGAACGTCAAGTCTCCCTTTTGCCAAGACCATTCCCAACAGATGTTTGTCATGAAATCTGCATGAGAAGATTTTACTGGCTCCCTCAGTAGCATGTTGCAATGCTTAACTGCGCTTATAAAAAATATTTTCCTAAAACCTTACCTGAATCTTCTTTGCTGAAAGGCCAGTTGCTTCTTGTCTAGGTCCCAAATGTTCACAGAACAATTTATCACTGGCCTCTTCATAGTGACTTTATACATATCAGAGAGCTGTTATCATGTCAGCTGTAGTCTCTGTTCCTGTAGACTAAACAAACTCTACCATTTAATCCTTCCTTCAAAGGTCATGTTTTTCAAGACTGTTGTCGTTCTTGCTCCCATTCTCTGGATTATCTGCAATCTGTCCATAGCTTCGTGGAAGTGTGGGCCTGGAAAGTGGGTATAGATCTTTATCTGAGATACGACTAATGCCAAGAAGAGTGAAAAAAATACCTCCAGTGTCTTATACAAAATACTTAGGTTAATACATGCTGGAATTAAATTTACTGAGTTTCTGTCAAATTAAAAAAAAAAAAAAATGCATTCATCAAGTAACTATACAGCTAAGCACCAGTCTGTGTAGACACACTGTTTTCATGTGGAAAACAATATTCCCACGTGCAAGGACTTCTGTGCTATAAAGCTGCATTCCTTTCAGTTAACACAGGCCAAGATTTTTCAGAAGTACGTGGCAACAGCTGGACTTCTAAACTCCTGTTTGGTTGCTGAAGTAATTGACTTTGATCTTCACATGCTGTCACGATGCAGTAGCACCCAGCTCTGCAATCTCATAATTTATGCCGGTCTTAAACACAGTCTTTGGATCTTAATTTTAGGCACCTTTTTGTTATTAAGAGCTGAAAGCGAAAGCACTACTCTTTGACGTCCAGTTTACCATATCCTAAACTCTACAGCTCTGTAGGTGGACAGAGTCATTTTCCTTTCCAGTTCCCACACAGAAAGCTGGGGAGCAGGTGGTCAGTTCCTGGTATCTCTCAGCACAAGCTCCTGTTACAGTTGACTTTAAAGGAGGGTCAAATTTAAAAATAATTCAATATAGAAAAAGAAATTTCTCTTAGAAGTCAATCGAAGTTAATGCTTTGGAATTCTGAAAATAAGTCATCCTCTTGGGAGGGAGTGAAGTTAACGGTCATGGTTAATCTATTTGAGTCCAGGCGCTTCCGCTACTCCTGGGCTTAAACAGCTGATGTTCAAGTGGTTGCTGGAATTCCCTTTTTTCTTCTGTCTGCAAAGTGATAAATCTTCTGACACACCCTTACAGCACTCCAGGAAAATAAGATTGGAGAATTAAGATTCCATAAAACATACATAGGGGTTTTTTTTCAGAGCTGAAAAATTACAGATTTTCTTCTCAGGTGATGCAATCACAGCCTGCCAGTAAATCTTGCTATTCTGCATGGAAACCTCTAGGTGGCTTGAACAGCTGGGAAGGAAATGTCAGATTGTCCAGCATGCAGCACTCACAGTGACTCCTTCTCTCTGCTGGCATGCTGTGCTTCTTCTAGGGTTTCCCACCACAGTTGTATTGACTTTTAAAGATAGGAACAGTATCAGGAGACCACACTCAGTATCCCTTCCTCATGCCCCAGTCCCATTTCGCACTGGTGACAACAAAACAATGGATATTCAGCTGGCATGAATCGTCAGTGTTCTCATGATGGCCCACCTCACTGGCACCACCAGCACAAGCTTATGAAATTTGTTAGCAGAAGTTTGGGCTCCATGAACACTGCAGGTGTGGGAGTGACAGACTCCGTAATGTGCAGGTCTGTCATGGAATATTTATTTGGAAAGATTACGATCTAAACTCTTGTCTTTCTTTACTTGCGTATTTTATTGTTGGAAAACGGTTAAAAACTTGTGTCCTGAGAAAGTTCTTCTAATGTTGTTCATCTTCTTTTTCTCTTGTTTGGAAGTGAGACTGTCTTGCAGTAAACAATCAACTGCAGACAAACCTTTGGCTTTCCTCTCAGTCCTCTGTAGGGATTTTGACAGAAATCATATTTGCATACAAATTGATGTATTTGCTCTATCAAATGTAGAGTGCAGTGACAAAGAATGTAATGCCACAAGGTAGAAAATGGAAGACAAAAGTCTACACCTATACTTTCTAGAGAAGTATCACTGATTTTAGCAAATTTACCTTCGTAATGTCGAAATTAGACCTGGTTCTTTTTTACATTCACCTTCTGAAGAATTCAGCCAACTGAACATGTTGCTTTATATGGCCAGAGGTTTCCTATCTGACCTCTAGCTGCTGGCCTGGGAGGACGTTGGGTGTCCAGAGCATCCTCTGTCACATCTACCAGTTACATCTGCCAATCACATCTGGATGTCAAGACATCTCAGGGCATTTCAGATTAGAATAAATGCCTATGCTGAGGTAACCAAATCTCATTCATGTATCCAATAGATAGTTCCTAGTTGTAGACTGATGGTTACACACACCTTTAACTGCACACACAGTCACACACGTTCTTTACAAGATTGCACACATTCCACTGCATCTGACACTGCTCTGATCCTTTAGAGGAGCTTCCAGACTGCTCATCCATTTGGGGTTTAGTCTCTGCACTAAGTCAGTTTTTTTCCTATTTTTTTCCTATATTTTTCTTTGTATGACTGCAACACAATGAGGAATCCCATCCTCTTGCTTGTCTTGTGTCATGCCGTGCAGATAAACAGATCACTTTATCTGCCAGTGCTGTGCATTTTCCATAGCACAAACACAGAGACAAGCACTCAAACAGACAGTATCAAAGTGGCAGATAATCATCTTTCCAAACAGATGGACACTGTTTATTCCTGTTTCAAGAAGTGTCTCTTCTAAGTAGATGTGTAAATATGTTTTCAAAAATATGGAAGTGATCACACTGGCAGAATGAGCAAATTCAAAACTCTTCACAAAACCTGTCTGGAAACCTGGAAAAAAGGAAAACAGCAGATGTAGCTTACCTGGAGATTACTTTTTTCCAGTTTACCCTTCTCTCATTATTTTTCTCCTATGCATTTTTGTTTCAATCTTTATCATCTAACAAAAGGCAGTAAATTAGTTCTTTGGAAAAAAAGGTCTTTAGAAATTTCAGGAAATGAGATTATAAGTCAAATAACTCCTCACCTTCTTCTGAGCTGTATCTACTTTCCAATTGGATGGACTCCATCTGGGAACTTGTTTGAACTTGAATAAAAGGGAAGGATTTCACCATCTCAGTGCAATTCAGACACAGTTCTCCACTAGAGATCAGTCTTCCCAGTCCCATCACTGAAGGGACTTTCCAAGCACTTTTTTTTTCCAATATGAGGAATTCCTTTGGCTCCAGCCTTTAGGGTCTCTTTCTCAGGGTTATTTATTGTACGCCCTCTGGGAGCTTCCAAACATTAATTGCTGAAACTTGGCAGAGGAGAATTGGTTGATTTTTCCTTTCTCTATGGAAATTTCTATTGTATGAGCCCACATTGTGGCAGAAGTCCCTCTCCTGGGAATTCCTGTCTCAAAGGAAATATGGGACAGCTGTGATTTGACATGTGGTTTCCTTCTTCTTCTGAATTTTATTCGTGGCTTATAAAACTTCCAACAGTACAGTTTCTCCTAAGCAGAGCAGGAGGAGATTGAAACCTTACTCTTGCAAGTATATCTTACAGGATTTCACAAGGAGTGCAGACAGTGGCCATTTCTTTGGCGCCACTTGAACCTGGTCATGTCCCATATCTTCTAGGATACTGCTGACATTTTCTAACTGATTCCAAGTATCAGTGGTTGTCACACAAGCTCAGTGGCCCAAAGAAATTCATCTTCAAGCACACAGCAGACGAAACTAAGCCTGAAGTCATATGCTTTGAGGAGCTGGTTGCATTTCCTTTTAATTACATTGTCTGCACTAGATGATTTTAAAGGTTTAATGTCTCCTCTAATAGATTAGAGCCACAAAAGAGCCTACATAGGAATAACCATCTGCTCCATTTTTCAGTACTTCCAAATGAAATATTGTGATGTTTCTAGTCTGCCAGAAAGAGTAATAATTTCTAAATAGAAACTGATTACTGCACCAATTCAATACTGAAGTTTCCATCGGTTTTCTTGACAGTTCTGGTTTTGTCACCTCTGTAGACTTGACACCACACGCACATACAGAAATTAGTTGCAATCACGTATTTTAAAAGGCACCACATGCTCCAGATCTCAGTGTGTCATAAAGCTGATCTCTAGATAATATTAATAAACAATACAAGTTAAACTACAAAGATATTATTTGGAATAGTATTTAAGTGTAACAGAATGCATGTATAAATTAATAGCCTATATGTGCAAATAGATATATATATGGATGAGTGCAACTTATTTCCCCATTTCTGTGGTACATGATACATGAAATAAGCAGCAAATATATTATGCATTATCCAGGTTCTGTAGCTCTCTGGATGAATGGCAGTAGGTGGCTCTAAGGGCCATATATTAATAGCTTCATTATATCTAATCGTTTAACATGAAGGATAGGGTTGAGCACAAAGATAAGGCTTTTAGACTACACTTACCTGTTCCCTTCAGATTTATTTCTGACACTTAAAGCAGAAAGGTCAATTAATTTGAATTCTCAAAACATGAAACTGTCGATTCTCAGCCATGTGAGAGTACATACTCCTTAAGTCAAAATTAGCTGATATCATTCTTCATGCTCAGCTTATTAGATCTCCTTGGGACTCAGAAATAACTTAGTCTATGATTATAAGGTTCTATGCTTGTGAAGAAAATAGAAATAGATTATGAATTTAAGAGTTAAAGTAACATCTGTATTTGTACTCTTGACTTGACTACTATAGTATATAGAATAAGATACAGATTATCAGGTAACTGACAATGAGAAAGGTTTTCTATTCATGTTGGACGCTTATTTATGCATTCAGTCATCAGATTTTAAATAGCATCTCCTGGAACAGTACAGTGACTATAATTCAGTATTTGAAAAAACTATTAAAAACTTATATTCTGTCAGAGACCTAAATAAAAAGTCACCATCATGAAAAAAACACTTCAAATGGAAAAGCGTTTAAGAGAAAGCATTTAAAGCAACTGCAGAGTTCTCAGCTGCTAAAAGGTAAATCAGATTAGTTGCTCCATTTAAGTTTGCAACTGAAAAGCAAAACTGGCAGGCTGTATTTTTGCAATTACTTATGAATAATAGCTATGCAGCCAGAAACAATGCGCTCCTATACATCTTGATCATAAATATGGATGTATATATAATGACCTATTCTCAAATGAATACTTAAAACTCTTCCACCCTAGTTTGTTTAGCTGCACATAAAAGACTGATACACAGCACAAAGACATTGTAACGTTGTAAAATATGTAACACTGCAACCTCTAGGAAGCTGTCATCACTTTAATTGCATATTTAGGAAAACATTTTTCAAAGTGCCACATTTTGCAATGGTTCAGTACAGCTCTGACAAACCCTAGAGCCATACAGTTCATCCTGCAAATGTTGCCAGAGAGGTTAGCTGAGCGTTTTCTGCTTCCTGGACAAGACCATGCAGACAAAGGTCCTGCTGTGATGAAGGAGGGAGGCCCTGCTGAGAAGTGCTGAGTGCCCCCCATTCCAAATAAATTGCAGTCCCATTGGAGGTAAAAGGACTAATTCTGCTCTCCCTTATGTGAATGGAAGGGGGATTAGGAAAACTGCCTGCAGCCGGCAATTGAGAGCACAAACTGATATTTACCATCAGCAATTTATCTGCTGTTAACTTCTGACTGCCTGTTCAGCACTACAGGTGTAGTGTGAATTGATTTGTCTCCCTTGAATAGAGCCACATTGGAGGAGCACCAGAGAAGAATCTGTTTTTCTGGGCATCAAGAAATATTTCTCCAGCTACATCCCTGTAGAATACTCTAACTGGAAGTATTCGTCCTTTCTTATAGTAAAACTATGTGAACAATTTTAACTTTCTCAGACATCTGCAAAATTATGTGTTTTAATCAGTTGTCACTTCCTTCACATGCTTTTCATTAGTTTTATTACTATTGTTAGTCTGTCATTGTCCCTTGCTAAATTGGTTCCAATATGCTACTGAGCCAAATTCACAGCTCCAGCCATCTGGGATATGACAAATGCTTCATGGAATAATTCAGAAGCTTTCCTTCTAAACCCAGCTTCCACTTTCTTTGCACCCTTTGCAGTTGTCTCCCAGATGTGCTATCAGACAGCATCTCAAAGTGAGCTTCATGAGCCATGGAAATATGTGCCTGGTTGTCTGGGAAAGCCATGGACGGGTAGCAGCTCAGCCTCAGTGCAGAGGTGGCATTTGGCTGACTGCATGTCCTGGGGTGTCTGGAGTTTCTTGGATTTTCAGATCATGGTGGTCTTACATGGTAGTTAACATCAGGTGCCTAAATTTTTATGTCAGATGTGCAAGGTTCAGAAGCACTGAGCCAAAGGCCATTTTTTTTTACTTTCAAAGACAGCAGTGAGTTTAGAATTCCTTGAGCGAGGAGCTTCGGAAAGGCTCAGTTTACGAGGTAAGTTCTGCTTAGCATTTCTGCAAAATTACCCCCTTTTGGCAAAAGCAGAAAGCCCAAGGCAACGGGATGCATTGTCCCTTCTTAGCCGGCATTTCTAGCTCAGTGACTGTGCTTTCACATGTATAACATGGAATAAACTTCATAGAATGTCCTGAGTTGGAAGGGACCTACAGGCATCATCGAGTCCAACTCTTGTCCCTGCACATGACAACTCCACAGTTCACACCATGTGTCTTCAGTCCTACTTCTATGAGAAAATAGCACCCAGACAACACAAACAGAAAATAAAGTGCAGCAGTGCCCAGCTGTTAATGAGCAGGACTCAGTGTACCTGGAAAGATGTTCTGGAGAAGCAGGTGCTGGTGTGGGTTGACTCCAGGGCTTTGTGGCTCAGAGAGCTATTTAAGTCACCATTGTTATTACAAAGCAGAGAAGCTGCTGAAACTACCAACACAAATATGTCATTGACCGCAAAATTCATTCCACATCACTTTAATGAAGAGCAGGTTTTCCCTTTCCATTACTGCATGACAATAATGACTCCCTGTGGCCCTGTCCACCAAATGACAGGGACATAGTACTATGAATAGAAAAAAGCAGCAGGTTTCCACAATGCTTAACAGCCTGATCTGCCTTATTGTTATCAATCCCATGGTCTGGAAACACCAGGAGGATCAGATGCCATTTATGCATACTTATGTGCTTTATACATCCCCAGTCCTTAGGACTAGATTGTATCAGTCAGGCATTGACTTGGCCAACCAGCTGGGCACAAACATATCCCTAACAGTGAGCTTGACTTGTTGATTTTATAACTAGCCTTATATATCGAGAAATATCTGCTTCCCAGCTCATTGCTGCCTTTTTTGGTCCCACAGGAACAACCATGTATGCACAGAGCAGCTTCGCTGCTTCTTCGTGTTTGGCATCTGAACAGAATTTACAAAAGGATTGGAAGATCTGTCACCACTGAGATAAATGCTAACATACAGAAAGCTGCAAGTACGATCTTGTACTTATTTTCCTACTTTTCTGTCTCTTCATCATTGAAAACTGGTGCTCACTTGTTCCACAATGGATTTTTACTTCTGTAAGCAAGGGCTTCGAAAGATATACCAGCTAAATTCTGCAGATGAGAAACACCAGCAGACCTATTAATTCTGAACTTCTTAGGGCTGACCAAGGTTTTTCCAGATTCAGAAGTTCAGGTATTTTTTGTCAATTGTTCTGAATTTCAAGGTTAAAAATGTGCCTTTTCTCCTCCAAAATTTTCTTATAAATAGTTTTAAATCAATGTCTCTAGCGACTGTTCTTTTTCTCACAGCCTCACTAAATGATCAACTTCTGTTCTTTAATTCTGCCTAGCTAAAAGAATGTTAAAAGTTCTGTAAGACAGTTAAACCACTAGCAAACCTAAACAACTTGTGGTTTTAGAGACTTGAACTAGATAGATGAGTATTTTTTTTAACCACCACATCTAGGAGAGAACAATTGTCTTCTGAGAATGTGTAGCTTGTCAGCTCATGTCTGAACCTCAGAAAAGTGTAAGAAATATGTATGAAGACTAGAAATCATAGTTCCCTGTTTTACACATTGTGATCACGAGATCCTGTGCCTTCCAAACTGAGATGTGCGTGTGGCAGTTAAATCTGGCATCCTTTGAGATACAGATCATAACATTACAGGAAAATTTCATTGCCATGTTCTTACAAACTAGAAAATTCAGCTAAAGCTGGAACTGATGACTTCTTTGAGGACATAATGTTCCACTTGCTGAAGGGAATCTCCATGCAAATGATGTAACTATGCCCCAGAGGGCAAAGAAATTGATTTTACCCCTTCCAGATATCACAGAACGAACCAGAATGATCTTCAGTGCATCAATAACCTGAATGTGAAGCTATGAAAGTCAGTTGCCTCAGTGAGACACTGAATAGGCAGATGTTTGCAGTCAGGCAGAGTAGTTTTATTTTTTTTCTGGCAATGGATGTGAGGTAGCAGAGACAGTACCAAAAAAGATAGCAAGATCATTCCTGAATGTCCAGTTAGAGATGCAAAGAGTCCCAGGACAATCTGAATTCACACCACCAGTGCATTTTATACTGCAGAAATATAAGTCCTTTATAAATTATGCAGATGTTAATGGCAAAGGGAGAAGGGGAGAGCAACAGCCGGAGACAGCTTACCACCAGAGCTAAGAGCAGCTGCTCTTCACCTCGTTCACACTTAGTAGCATCTTATTAAGCATTTAAGCCTGTCATCTCACCTCCACGTTCCAGCAGTGCATCCAGCACTGATTGCCCAGCTGCTTCAGCAGCTGCTCTATGTAGACACCCAGATCTAACCAGCAGTGAAACAGTCTGCCAACATGATTTTGAAAAGTTGACTCCACGTAGGTGCCAAAAATTGAGAAACCATACTCAGGCATTTTACCAAAAAAGTTGATTGTTTTCTGATAAATGATTTAAATACGATCAAAGCAAAAATCTTTTGATGGCATATGACTCTACTGGAGACAGCACCATGTGGACACCCACCCACCTGCAACCCACTCTAGGTGGTTGGTATGCCCTTTTGAAGAAGAGGAGAGGAGAGGAGAGGAGAGGAGAGGAGAGGAGGGGAGAGGAGAGGAGA
>VWYH01006478.1:707389-734427 GCA_013399365.1 Pampusana beccarii
AGAAAGAAAGAAAGAAAGAAAGAAAGAAAGAAAGAAAGATACCAACTATAAAATGATAACATGTAGTATGCATTATTTAATCACAAAATGGCTGCTTCATAACTACAGTGCTTTGTGTTTTATTTAAAGAGATGACACCCTGAGAAGGTGCATTAGCAAAAAACTTGTATGGAGCTGATTGCTGTAAGAGTCAAATGCTTTGAATCTCTATCTCAGAACTGAGGGGTTTATTTGAGTTACAGAGAGTCTGTGGACTGCGTTGTCTTGTTTTGCGTCTACAGCAACCCCAATAACCAGGGAACTGGGAAGCATTGACTGTTTTACATCATAGCATCAGAGCACCCAACAACACTAATAAGTGGAACCACATCACACCCCCTTGAGCTGTACAATAGATACTTGCATGCTTAAAATTAAGCATGTGTCTAAGTGTTTGTAGGACTGAGGCCAAATGTTGCAACAGCAGCCAAGGGAATACCTGCCCAACCTCTTCAAGGCAAGGATATTTTTTTTGTAAAAGGATATTTTAACCTTCAGAGGCCATTGACTACATAGTGGTAATATGACCTTTAACTTCTCCAGATCAGATGTTTATACAGGTGTTCTCATTTCCTGAAAGAGGAGCATAGGTTTGAATAGTATACAAACACTATTAATTTAAATATTTTTCCCAGTTGCTGTTTCACACCATTGAAAATAAATATATTTATAATTTTTACTCAGATTCACACATGTAGCAAGAGATTTTGAAAATGCCTATGATCATCTTGTGGAAGTTATGAGAGTATATGTATAGGAAGGCATCTTAGTTGCTATCTATCTTGAATTCTAGAGATTACGATAATGAGAAATTTCACAGGAAAAAGCTCCAAAATTTCCCCTAAGTGTTATGAGGTAATTTTAGTGCAGCAGTGGCTGTAGATTGAGTGGAAGAAGACCAGAGGTCCCAAGACTGGGATTCCTGTGGTTTCTAAGTCAGTTCTGACACCAAGGGGGTTTCCTTGTCCCAGTTTGGTGACAACGTTAACAGTCTGAAGCAGGAACACCAGCTTTCCATGGGTAATGTCTCAGCTACAAAAATCTCTCAATTGTTCCCTCTCTGCCTGCTTGGAGTTGATAAAAATGCTGTTTTCCACATCTTTTGGCAGTGATCCATGTTTCCACTAGCTCAGGACAATCTGGTGTCCCAGCCAAGGTTCTCCCTCTGGATTGGTACCACCACAGAATGTGAGGTGCTGCTGAATGAGTGTTAGTTGTTTCTTTGCTTTTCCTATAGATACATTTAGGTCATGTCTGGAAACCACACAGACATAAAAGATCTGAAATATGCTGCAAGTGAATGGTTGGAGCCAATTAATTAGTGAGATGCAATTTCGGCTGCCACCTTGCCAACTTTGGTAACCGTGTCTCAGACTCTCAGAAAGGTTATTTAAAATGGATGCTTAGAAAAGCACTGTCTGGATCATATAAGGCTTGTTTCCTGTGCTTTGTTAGCCAGGTTGAAAGTTAAGGCAAGCAATCAGGTTGTGTTGAAAACACAGACAAACTCATTAGTATGTTTTTCTCAGGTGGTAAGTGAAAAATAAGAATCCTCCAGAAATTTCACCATGGGAAATTTCTTTCATTTAATTTGCAATCTGAGTCAATTTCTGGACTGTTTTATCATATCAGCCTGGAAATATGAATCCTTTGAGCAATGCTTGTAGCCCACACACATGACACCAAAGTGTTTGCTGCCCTTCCAAAGGCACACAAACCAGAGGATGAGGCAAAGGCTGTTAAATAATGAGAATCTGAAAATACCACACAGAAGATGAAGACATGGGCTTGTTGGGAAGAAGAGGTTAATCCTGATATGAGATTTGTGCTTCCACAACTGCTGACAACCTATCCAGTGCCAGGCAAGGGCTGGAAGGTGGCTGGACACAGAGTCCTCCACATCACTTGATCTCTGATGGGACCTTGAATGTTTTCAAGAGGTGCTCTTTTCCTTACTTCTGTAGAGACCAAGTGGCATGCAGAAAATACTAGGGCAGCATGACTCAGTCTGAAAAATCGTTTCTGAGGAAAAACCATGGGGTACTCTGTGCTAAAGCAGTGTCATGTAGATATCATATCGAACCACATAAGACATCCATCTTAGGAACAGCAGCTGGGTTTCTAATTAACAGCTTTTGTCTGAAAGTTACTCAGAGTATTCCAAATGCTACATACATCAACGGTGTTTGCAGCAGGTTTTGTACGTGTTAAATATCTGTTTACTGAGAAATTATATGTTATTCTCTGAGAATATCTGAAAAATGGCAGCAGGTACTGATCAGCATTTTTTAGACACATGAATGAGAGAGAATTTTTTTTGATGCTACACCCTAATGGGAGGAAATTGGTGGCCAAGAAGGCCAACAGCATCCTGGTTTGTATCAGAAATAGTGTGGCAAACAGGACTAGGGAAGTGACTGTCCCCCTGTACTCAGCACTGGTGAGACCCCACCTCGAATCTTATGTTCAGTTTTGAGCCCCTCACTGCAAGAAAGACATTGAGGTGCTGGAGAGAGTTCAGAGAAGGGCAACAAAATCAGTGAGGCTTCTGTAGCACAAGTCTGATGAGGAGCGGCTGAGGGAACTGGGGCTGTTCAGCCTGCAGAAAAGGAGGCTGAGGGGAGACCTGATCACTGTCTACAACTGCCTGAAAGGAGGTTGGAGCATGGAGGGGGTTGGGCTCTTCTCCCAAGTAACAAGCGATAGGACAAGAGGAAACGGCCTCAAGTTGCACCAGGGGAGGTTTAGACTGGATAATAGGAAAAATTTCTTCACAGAAAGGGCTGTCAGGCATTGGAAGAGGCTGCCCAGGGAAATGGTTGAGTCACCGTTCTTGGAGATACTTAAAAGGCATGGTGCTTAGGGACACGATCTTATGGTGAACTTAGCAGTGCTAGGTAAATGGCTGGGTTCAATGATCTTAAGGATCTTTTCCAACTTCAATAATTTTATGATTACATATATATGTATGAACCTACATATATATAAACAGAACTTTTAAGATAAAGAGACAATGGTCTCATGTTTTTATAGATGAGCAAGCCCTGGATGGACTGTGCAGATGCTTTAAAGCCAACTGGGAAGTAAATAATGGACAAGTAAAACTCCTTCTACTTTCATGGCACTGGAACATGCTGAACTTAATGGGAGTTCAGAAGGAGTATAGTATTCTAGTTTCTTATTTCCAGCTCCTTACAAAATGACATGTCGGCTGAGACCTTCTCTATGATGGCAACCAAGACTATTGCAGGAAGGCTTTTTGGTAGTTAATTTTTTCTAGAATTGTCTATTCGGTTAGTGGAAAGCCAATGCTGAATTTTTCTCCAGGAGACAAAGACTGCAGCTTTCTGATTTCGTGATCATTTTACAGTGTATCTTTTCTCTCAACACAAGCGAAGGGAAGGCACTTGAGAAATTATACAGAGGGCTCTCCCTGCGCTTCTTATTCAGGCAGTGCTGGAGTTTGTTATCCAACTGTATTTACTGAAAGTCTCATGCTGCTCATCCTGTCATGATGGACTTCTTATTTTCACAGCTTTCCAAAAGCTGCAGTATCCTAACACTACATTAATGTAGCTTTCTGGAAGCTGTTTATTCACTAACAGCATGAGCCAAGCCCCATGAAAATCTCTGATTTTCACAGAGTAGGGAGTCAGTCTGTAAGTGCATTATGATATAGAGAAGCACGTTAGAAATAATTCGAGACAGGTCACTTCAAATGAAAGTTCTGTCTAACTGAAGACCACATATGCATAAAAATAAATTAACAGACAAATTCTGCTCTCCCTTAGAAAAAGAGGCAGAAAAAGTAAATGGGGATTTTGAATGAGATATTTGAAATTTACCTAAATATTCCCCAAGGGAAAAAAGGGTTATTTCCAGATATATTTGGCGATGTAAATTCAGCCTTTACTGATCGTATGAGGAAGCACTCTGTTCACAGATACTGCAACTGTGATGCTATTTCAAAATGTGTTTGTTTGTGGTAGACTTCCTCTCTTTTCTCTGCAGAGCATTTTAGGTTGCTTTTTGAACTCGCTGAGTGAATTCCAGATGTATTTCATTATGCCCAGGATCCTGGAAATCTGTTTATTTAGTGTCAGGGTAGATGTGTGATTTTTGTGGGATGATTATAAACTTTGATTTGAGACATGCTTTGTTTTTCTAGTTTGTTTCTGACATCCTTAGAACTAGATTTTTTTGTGTTGTTGGTTTTTAGAAACTGTGAGTTTTGACTTCAGATCTCTTCTTAACTGATTCACACTTTTTTGTGTACAGAATGACAGAGTCAGAGTTCCACAAGCACAACACTTTTTGCTAAAACACAAGCCAAACCAGACATTTCAGAGATATTTAAATCAATCATGAAAGCTTCATTATCCATGCAAATAAAAAACAGAATTAAAAAAAACAAGAAACAGTGTAGTAGTGTGACTAAAGATTGAGATGGAAGATAATCTTGGCATCCCTGGTAAATCAAACGAAACTTTGCCTCAATTTTTAACATGATTGATGATACAGAGTATGATGACAAGGTCAGAATGACTAATCGAAGCATGTGGATGGAAAAAGAAAGCACCATATCAAGGACAGACACTAACTTCAAACATCTTGATAAACTCCGGTTGGGTGTGGAGAAGGCAAATTATCTCCATGGAGAAGCATAGGAAAATTATCACACAAAGTACAGATCCAGCATCAAAGATATTTAACAGATTCTTCAAATCAAGTGTACTGAAATATAAGTGGAGAGTAAAAATCCTCTTCTCAGTGTTTTAAATAAGAAGAAATATTACCTAAGCAACTATAGGTTTGCTAATCTGACCTCAATGATATGTACACTTGCAGGAGAAAAAGTATGAAGAAAAGGTAGCTAAGTGACTAAAAGAAAGGATTGAATGCAACATAGTTACATGAAAGGTTGAATATAGAAAACAAATCTGATATTTTTCTTCAGTAAAATGTTTGATTTTCTAGATGAAGAAAATACAGATATTATTAATTTAAGAAGAATAATGTATACGTTGCCATGTAGGGAATTTTAATTCAAATAAGGAGACGAATGAAAGATTTTCAAGGTGGAGATGACAGATAAAAAATGGGTTGTTCTGGAATTGCTAATGATATTCTTGAAGGACCATCTTTGAACATATTAGATCAGCTCCATACATTAAATAGTTGGGAGGATGCTAACAAAATTTCCCATAGACACGAAGATGGGAATACATCTTCAGTACAGAGGGTGCCTAGAATATCTCCCTGGATACACTTGTGTCCTAGACCCAGAGAAGTTAGATAACATGTAGACACTGTTGCAAGGTCATGTATGTGGTCCACTACCTGACACTGATTTAATCATCTGGAGTGACTATGAGTGAAAATGGTATGAAAGAGAACCTGGTGTTCCGTTAAGTCCTAAAAAAACTATGAACTCTCAGAATAGCATGGCCTTTATAAAATGCCAGTCAGAGGAATGCAAATTGAGAAGAAAAATGCAGTAGTCTACAAGACATTAATCATTACTTTCAGGTTCAGAGAAACATTAATAACATTGTATATGGCATTGATAAGACCTTAAGTGGAGTTCTCTGCCCAGATAAACATATCTGTTTTCAGGAAATATGAGTTCACATTAAAGTACTGAAGGATACGGAGAGCCTTTATTTCTTACCTTCCTCAAATGCAGGTGTAGAAAAGATGTGACAGTTTCTGGTAAAATATTACAAAGAATAATTTTTTTTTTTTTGAAAAAAAGGACTTTTTTTAGGGTAAAAATCAATGGTGGCAGCATATCAAATGTTTATAAACTGTCCATGAATATAATGGGGAAAGCATTGGACAAAACTTCCTAGAGAAAACATAAGGGTCTGAAACTGCATTTGAACAAGCAAAACAGGAACAGAAGTCATGTTCTTTGATGATCTAGAGGGTTCTTTCCAGGTCTCATGTTTTCAGACAGATTGCATATAGAAGACACAAATCTATTTAATCTCTTTTTAAAAGAGTTTGACTGTGATCAGTCTAACACCAGTATGAACCATTCCTGAGAACGCTTTAGTACACAAATCGTCCAACAAAAAGTGGTGAAACACATCACTTATTTAAGGAACAGTTTTAGGCCTTGTCCTCCTGCTATAACTTGAAATTACAATGTTTCACGTTTGAAGCAGATAAAGTTTTGGACAATAATCCCATTAATTTCAGTCTACTTATGTATAAAGTAATTCACAACTCACCGGAGTCATACTGACTCTGTTCCCATTGCCTTCCTCCATCAAATTCCTAAATGTCAGCATTTCCCCTTACTCCGATTGTAGGTATAATACCCAGAGTTAATATTGCACTGCCATAGAGGGGCATCATTCTATGTGAGAATTTGTGGCGAGGAAAATAACTTGCCTGAAGTAGCAAAGCAAATCTACGCTGACCCCTGGATGTGAACTGAGGATAGACTGATTTCTTGTGCTATTACTCCAGACTGTGAGCTGTAGCTCTAAGCACAGTAAAGCAAATTTAATAAGGGTAAAGAGCAGCTGCTAGTTGGATCTCATCCAAAAGACGTGTGTGTTCATGTGCTTTCACTACCACAGAAGGAGAATTTGCCCTCATGGGAAAAGAAACACCAGTGGGAGCTGAGGGGGCTGTGGGTCAGCCCAAACCCTTGAATACCAGGGCTGGTAGGGCTTTATCATTTTGCCTCCATGGCAATGATGGCACAGATTGATCCTGGGCTACAGAAGGAACCAAGGAAAATGAAGATTCCTGACATCTACTCAAACAATGAGAAATTTAAGAGCAAATGAGCCTGGTCTGAGAACAGCCAAGTAAAGCAGATCAAGGAATATCCAGCAGGGATTGTACCACGTTACCAGGACTGACAATATCCCTCAGAAACAGGGGACAGGAAACCATCCAACCATCAGTCTTACACTGGCTCCTCCTGTGGTTTTGGACACTGTACAAAAATCCAGTAAGTAGCTCCTAGTTCAAAGTGATGTCCTTTTTAGATTCCCAAAACATGTCTCACAGGTTTTCTACTCGCACCCCTGGATAGAGATGGGAAGGCAGTTTCATCTGCTTACACCCTCTCAAAACAGGAGCCACTGTTGATGTTTACCACCTTCCTCAATTCCTCTGCCCCCATCCTGGGCAGGGGCATCTCTGGACTCATACCAGAGTCTGTCTTCTGTGGGGTGATCCCAGTCCCTCAGTACCTCCTGCACTTTCTAGTAGAGCCACAACAGGAGATCTTCATGTCAGAAGACTCCACTGTGACTTCTCTTTCCTGACCTGGTGCTACCCTACATCCCTGGGAAGGTCCTCAGGAGCTGTAGGGCCTGGTCTCTGCATGTTGCTGTTATGGTGCTGGACACAGACACCACAGGTTCTCCAAGCCCCTTTCTGCAAACTTTGGGTGAGAGGAACCACTCCCAGAGGGCTCTGCCTGCCTCCTTCATCACCTCACACCCAGCGACACCCACCTTGTCCCAACCCTTTCAGCATCACTGCCATTTGGCCTGACAAATGGGATGTATTGCTCTCAACCACCAACAACTTGCCATTAATCCTGCCACAGAACCATGCAATTGCTTTCTATTTTTCCTTTTTTTTTTTCCTTTTTCTTTCTCATTTTAAACTGGGAGCACTACATGCCTGCAGTTGACAGGGACAAAGCGGGAGCTAGCAGGGCGGGAAGAGGAGAGGATCAGGGAACATCTGTTTCACATTTAACCTGGAACTAAACTTTTTCATCATGCTTCTCCAGCCTCTCTTGTATATTGATTCAATTACTAGGCTCTGCTAGTGCAAGAGATTTATGTTAAAGCCTCATACAAAACAATTGTGTTTTGTCACACAACAGTACTGAATCAATTACAAATGTGCTCAACACAAGCCCTCTCAGTCATAAGTGTTTGCTCAGGGAGAAGCTCTCTGACCAAGATGCTGGCTGGGCGTTAGCTGATCTCCTGGAAGGTTTGACACACCTAGCTGACACTTGCTAGCAGGACAATCTGCCCTTGGCACATCATCGCTGTCCCCTGGGTGCTGCCTCATTAAAGGTTTGCATAGGGTGGAGAAATGAGGCTGGGCACACACACAAAATCCTGGGTTCCAGTCTCAGCATCTGCCTGGGGGTGAAGGTCCCTCAGATATGCAAAGCAACAGCAGAGCCAACACTGGGCTGGTGTGACGTGACCCTGCTCACAAGAGCAGGGAGAAGCCAGCCAGTGCAATTACATAATGAAAATGGAAGAAGCCACTCAGGGTTGGGCAGTACTAGGGGACAAGAGGGGCAGAGGAAACAAGAGTCTACAGCCCACCGAGTCACTTTTCCCCCAATAAACCTGCTTGCAAATAGGGAAGTAAAATGGCAATTGCTCTTTGCAGAACATGTCCCTTATAGAAAGGCAATTTGCTGCTTATATCAGAGGCCAGTTCCTGGCCTGGCCACTGAATTGCCGTGTAACCAAAGTCAAAACTTTGGAAAGCAAATATTTCAAATATGGCTGATAATTCTGTATACTGACAGAATTTCTGGCCCTTCAACACAAGTTTTCTGTACAAAAACACCAGAACTGGAAATATCTTGAATTAAAAGCTTTTTTTTAAAGCATGTAAACCTAATAATTCATCTTGCAAACCACCCAGGAAACCATACAATACCTGACAAATTGCAATTGTTTGTATATAAAAGAACAAACAATAAATGTAACACCTAGAAAGTTTCCAAACTGGTCAGAAAACCCTGCACAACAAAACTCTAATGAGCCACAGAACAGGTTGCTGTAGCTGCATCAGATGTGCAGATGCTCCTCATTTACCCACACAGTTCCTACCTATTTTTCTGTACAATCAGCGTTTGCTGCTTCTTAACACCTGTCATTCAGAATATTCCTGATGGAGCTGCAACCACAGACCAGTTCCTCTCCCAATCCATGTGTGCCCAGTTCCCAGGTACGTGCAGCTACCTTGGCAGGCAGTGCCTCCTTCCATGCAGGCTGTAAGACAGAACTGAGGCTAAGACTGCGAGGCCTCTTGCAACAGGGACTTTGAATTTTGTATTTCATTAGTAAGCACATCCTGAGAGGACCCTTGAGGTACTAATTTACATTACTAGTAATATTAATAATACTATATCTAACCAACATAGTATTTTCAGGTAAGCTCCAATGGTCCATTTAATAGCTTATGCTTTTGTATGTTCAATAGAGAGCCTGAAAGATAGCAGCAAAGTCAGGGTTATCCAAAATAAACTGGCCTTTTGTCAGACTGATTCGCCATGCCAATTACTGACACCTGCCCCAGTTTACCTGTTCCTGTACTGGAGATAGTGTCCATCAGGGAACAGAGCAAAGATCTTATCACACAAACCAACAGTGTGAAGCAGATACCTATGGACTTAACCCACATACATAACTCATAACTCCTCAGTAGAACTTTGTCTTGTGGGTAAAAGCTAAGAGGATCCTGTAGCCTTAGGAAAGGTTGAAAATATCTGAACAGGTGGAGCCTTTAATGCCCAGAAATTCTGAGCCAAAACTAGCAAGGCTCTTTCAAAACCAGACCATAACTAGCTGTGATTAGAGCTCTTACAATGAGCTTTAGCTAAGTTTGAGCTTTTTGGAGCTTTTATACAAGCAACGTGCAAAAAATGGCAGCAGCTGTGTGCTGCCCTATGTGTGTTGCGAGCCAGCTGGATGCAAGCCAGCTGCAGCCCAGAAGCCCTATGGCCACATTACCTTACTGCTGGCTCTGCGTTATTATACCTTATTTCTCAGCCAGGCTTTATTGCTTCAGGTTGAGCATCCTGTTGATGTGGCTACCCAGCTTCCTGCTCCGTCACCAGCTGGCAGAGCGCGTGGGCAAAACAGGCCCTCTGCTCAGTTTGTTGGAGTGAATGGGCGTGCCCTGGAGGTCCCCACCTGCAACTGTGTCCCCATGGTAGACCTGAGGTCTGAGGACACCTCGTAGCCCCACACACTGGCATTAAACAAGCAACACTGGCAGATTTCCTGCCTCCAAACAGCCTTAAGCAGCTTGTACAGCTACTGGTGAAGCCTGCACCACCGCGGGCTTATGTGTGGACTTCAGTTCACTGAGTTAAAACTAGTTCTGGTACATCTGCCTCTCTGAACACAACTAAACGCCACCAGACCGTGGTTACCCTCCAAAAGGATTTATCTCTTCATCCATTACACAAATGGAGCAGCACAGCCACCCTTGAAGGTGAGTCATCAAATGTGCAGGGTGTTCCCGTCACTGAGAAATTAAAGTTTCTTCAAAATAGAGGGAAATATGGCCCAGGGTAAAGTGTCCTCATCTGGCCTGCCATGGTTGGAGTGTGAAAGGCAGGATTAGCAGAAGTGGGATTTCTGAGTTCAGGATTTCTGACAAACAGTTCTGAAGCTACATAAAAGAGCCACATCAGTATTTCACCCATTTTTATAACCAATGTCTGTGAGTTTATTATTCGCTATTTTCTGTACATCTGTTTAAAATAAAGAGCCTTTGTTGGAAAATCATGTGTCATAAGCTGATATCTTAACACCACGGAAACCACCCCTTTTCAAGCCAAATAATTTCAGAAGTGCATACCCCTAGAAAAAGATGAGAGAAGTATGATCAGGGAAATCTGGTTTGATTAATTGTTTCTTGATTTACCTCAGTTGCAAGGTATCAACACTCCAGCAATTTGTAGGTTTGCATTTATGCTTGATTAATGTTCATCATTTTGTTTTCTACTTCAGTCATCTGGTTCTACTGTACAAGAAATGTGAATTTACTAATGAAATATCTCACATTTCCTGTGTCAAAATAATATTTTGCAATGGACATTTCAAATTAATTAGAGTTGTTGGCAGAAATCTCCCAATTCTTGAGAGCAGACAGTGGCTTTCTAATAACTGGGTAGTTCCATTAAAATATTATCTCAGTGCGACCGTTTGTTATAAAGAAAAATAAGTTTTAAGAATTATTAGGAAAAAGCAAACCAGAATCCATCACTCTGCCACTGTGTGTGTCTATGCATTCGTGTCCTGAAAGTTGTGTCATGTGGTATCCTGACATCCCAGCCACAGAAAGATACAATAGACTGGAAAAGGTTCCGAAATGGATAACAAAAGATAATAAAAGGCATTCAAGCTGCACAGGACAGCTTCTGTACAAGCAGTGCCTAAGAGACGTGACAATCTTCATCCTAGAAGAAGACAGACAGAAGGTGATTTGATGGGATCCTACAAAATCAGAGAGAGGATGGATGCAGATTGAATATGCACTGCCTGTTGAATACACACGAGACACAGAAGATATAAAATGATAGAAAATTAAATTATCTGGAAGCAGGTTTGGACCAAATGAAGAACACTTTTCCTCACACCAGAAGCTGTTTAATCTGCAGAGCTCCTTGACATGGGTGTCATGGGTGTCAAAAGATCACACATTTTCACCAGGAGTCTGGGAGACCCATAGCCTATCAAGGGCAACTAAATATACAGATGGTGCCTCTGCCTCGGCATGATGAAAAGCTCCAAATTACCGAAGACTGGGAGGACATTTGAGAGATCTGTGGGAGGGAATAAGCAAAACCATGATTTTCTCTTATGTATCACCACATGGAGCCTACACAAGACCCAGAGTCAGATGCAAAGCAGAGGGGATGGTACTTTAGAGGAATCAAATACCCTGAGTGGTCTGAGCATAAGCAGCTTGGCCTGAGGACCAGGGGGTGTGTCCTGGAGGGGAAGTGTTTGGTAGAATTTGTGTAGGTAATGTTTCCACTGAGGACACAAATCACCCTTGAAGTAAAATCTGTTTTCACTCGAAATAATTTGTATGCCAAAAGAAGTCTAAGGATCATCCAGACGTTGTCTTCTCATCATCACTACCTTCAGCCTCTTCTTCCTGGCCACAAGATGTACAGTAAACCAGTTCCATTCTGGGGTGGTTTTCCTGGTTGTGTAACACAGACATACACTTGTAGAAATTAAGAGTGTATAATCACCCAACAATCAGCCATCACTGTCCCACCATGGCATGACTCAGATGTGATCCCAACATCCAGAACTGCTACCAGCAAAGAAAAACCTAATTATAGCTCTTTTTCCAAAGGGTGCTCAGAGTTTCCCGATGAAACAGCGCCTCTGATAGCTTAAAAAATATCAGAGAAGTTGAAGACAGTCCTACCTATAGGAATCTGTGCAGTAATTCTAAAAAAAACACGCTGCACAACATGAGAGTCAAAGGTCTGAGAGAGCCCAGACAGCTCATCAGGAAACACAGACAGATTTCAGAAACCAAAGATGCAGAGGGAAATGTCACAGGCACCATCCAGGCAGCCACCACCTTACCCCTCAGCATCCAGGTATTCTTTTACACTCAGGTCAGATGCAGGGAAAGGGGAGAGGGACAATGGTATCTGTGTTGCAAGACTGAACTCATGTCTTCAAGGTTTGTCAGGCTGCTTTTGCCACAAGGTCACCACACCCTCCCCACATGAAAGAGCTGCACTGAAATCAATGCAAACAACTTTTGGCCCCAGGCTGACGCAGCGTTTTGCTGTTTCTCTGATGTGATGTGAATAAGCAGAACGAGGTGTTGAACTGAAGTGCCTCAGACGCTGCAGCACGAAGCATAACAAGGTCCTCTTTTCTCTGTGTTACGATATGCTCTGACATACAGTACTGAATGTACTTGATTATTGCCTAAATTCTGTTAATTTCTGGGAATCAGTGAGGAAGCAGACTTCCAGCTGAGATCCTTATCCTTATATACCCCCAGGACCTGGCCTCTTCAGCAACATTTTTCAGCAATACAGTAATGAAGTACCTCGTTATCTGAGCCACTGGACTGCCCTCACTATTTTCCCTCACCTCTTACTTGCCTCCAATAAACCCCTTACCTGGGGAGAGAGAAAAGAAAGCGGGAAAAAGGGAAAGCAAAGAGCTGAATGGCTTTCTCAGGCTGAATCCCACTTTGGCTGCCTGCTACAGTCTGAAGAAGAGGATGCCAAGCTGTGCTCTGCTGGTTACTTCAGAGTTGTACAGTGGAGGTACACAGGCAGGCAAAGACCACCCTCAAGGCATGGATGTCGCTGGGAACACTGGTGTGGATGACCTTAACCAGGTCTCACAGATCTCAGTGCAAAGCTGAGGAGCTAATGCTGGGCTGGCAGTTTGCCCCACATCCAGGTGTCTGTGGCTGTCCCCATACCAGCCGCATGAGCTGATGCTCAAGACAGCTCTGGAGACCATAGCTTCAGCAGGGGAGTTGGGGCTGGGCAGTGGCCTCCAGGGTCAACTTGGTGTCTGAGGCGTGTCGTCACCTCAGCTCCACTTGTTTCTCTGTGTTTTGTCTTGTGCCCAAACGTCTGTGTGACATTGCTCATGGAAGACAAGTGAGAGAAATGTCACACTACAGGCAGAAGAAATAATTTCTGGTGAGCTAATAAAGCAATGGGTCATACTGTGCTTTAGTAGGTAAACATAAAGCTGCTTGTGTCTCCCAGAGACTGGAAACTTAACAATTAACTCCACTAGCTCAGGGACATGAGGTCTCTGCAGGTATCCTGATTCCTGGAGTGTTAGAGAACTATA
Source organism: Pampusana beccarii (assembly GCA_013399365.1). NCBI lineage: Eukaryota > Metazoa > Chordata > Aves > Columbiformes > Columbidae > Pampusana > Pampusana beccarii. The sequence continues at coordinate 721,021 of VWYH01006478.1, forward strand.
GCCATTTTATACTTCTGGACTATCTCTTAGCTCTTCATAGCCTTCTCAAAAGACTTTAGACCTCAGACCTCAAAGAAAGGTAGCAGAAAATTTATCACTGGTAAGAGCTCGGAGAGACATCTGCACACTTTGTTCTCTACTCTGGTGGATGCCACTGCCTCCGAAATCAAGTGGTGAAAACTAGGGAACTAACAGGGACTTTATTTTCCTGGCAGAAGGGTTTCTGCTCTAGTCTCCTCTCCCATGTTGGTCCTCATTTTCTGTGTTCTGCTGACAGTGCTCTACTGCTCCATGTCCTCATCCTTGGCATTGCCAGCCTCCTGCCCTTTCCCCGCCAGATACCAGAGACCCATACATAAGTTCACTGAATAAGGGAAGTGTCTGGACCTACCAAGACAGGCACCTGTCACCTTAGTGGCACCCGTTGGGCTCACTCCACATTGGGCACTGCTGCATGCTCAGACCGTGAGGTGTTTAAGGCAGGGATTATGTCTTCTGAAGTTTGCACAGACGTGCTGACTATGGCCTTTGGGCAGTGTGAACATTAAATAAGAGCCTTGTACTAGAAAACATTCCCACCTGGAAAGGTTCAAAGAAAAGCCTCCTTATGCAAGTGAAATTCTTGCTTGGTGCATAGGCTGTTTATTTAACAGAGCTTGGCAACCAAAGCAAATCACTGCAAGAACAAGCAGAGACTTCCCATTGCTCCCCACCTGCCTTCCCACAGCTGGATCCACTAACACATGCCTGCTGTTTCACCAGCCTGGGATAGGCGATGAGACATTTTCTGCATGGAAAGGTAATCCTGTGTCTTTCAGAAATGTGATGTGTCAGTCCTGAGGAGAAACCAATGAAAATGTTAATGCAATTGACTGACATCTGTCGTTCAAATCATACGTGATGCATTACAATTTCCAACAAAGACTGATACAAGCACACACTGCAATAAAATTTTAGCATTAAGTATTTTCAAATATCAAGTAGGAAAATAATGTTCTACTAACTTTTAATTTCTAGGGGCTGCTGACAGTAATCCATTTGTTCTTACCAGTCTTGTCTGAGAGTCATAAAGAGCAATTAAAGAAGGAAGGAATGGATTGTCTCACTGAACTCACAGTATTCAAAACTTAAGTAAAAAACATTCACTCTCGACTGTTTCTCTTACTCCTCCCAGTACTGGCTGTACACATCACACATTAAAGCATGTTTGTTTACATGATTGCATTTTTGCACTGACATTACGCCGACTACATAAGAGCAATGCCTGGAAAAAAAATAATTAAAAAGCAGCACTGTATTTTAAGCCTGTGATGACTTTTTTCTTGAGTCTCTGAATTTCTGGTTTCACCATATACGAAATGAGATACACATCTTCTTATTGCAAGTTGCTTTGAGATGCACGGATGAATAGTGCTATATATGTACTCCTGACTACGGATTATTTGTTCCCCTAATAACCAGTTCCCTCAATGAAAAAATTTTTATTAAGACCAACAGGAGAGGGGGGGCAGGAAAAGCATTTAAATTGGGGCAAGATTTTTAAAAGTGAAATTAGTCCATGCCCCTGTAATATAACATCTAGGAAAAGAAACATTATTTGAACAGGTGCATTTTATATATCACATGCACATGCACTTTCACTGCTTGAAGCCCCTCTAGTGAAATTTACCTGGGCAGCAAATGAGCCTGTAAAGTTACATTATTAATTTTCAGGCTAGCGTTCCTATTTAGGTAATCAGCGTCATGCCTTAGTAATTTACTCAACAAAGCCGATTCAGCAAAATTGCTCTTTTTATAGCATATGTACCCCATATGTGGAGGCTCGATGTATCCTTTCGTTCCAGCATAGTAAGTAAGAACATGTTGTCAAGATGATGCAAACACAAAGCTTACACTAATCAGCTGTGATGCACCATCTAAGATTTTAACTAGAAGCTGATCATTCTTTTTGTATTCATATGCTGTATTTCTGCATGTTAGAGCCCATGTAAAAAAGCAACATGGTGGTCATGATCAGAGAGATCAGACTGTATGTGCAGGTTTCACAATCCACCACCGAAGGAGAATCTGTACTGTGTTCCCATTGCCTAACCACATCTGAGCTGATGTACAGTGGAGAAAGCGTGAGGGAGATGTGGGTCAGATCTGGGGTCCTGTGTGACAGGTACTCAGAGCACTTCTAACAGCTTGTATTCAACTCACCTGGGAGCACTCAGTTATCACCAACACTAACAGAATGGAAGGTGGCTAAAATAGGTAGAAGTATTTAACATGTCACTGGGTTTGTTCAACCTGAAGGAGACTAAGAGGAGACCTCATCACAGTCTACAGCTTCCTCACAAGGGGCAGAGGAGGGGCAGGTACTGACGACCAATGACAGAACCCGAGGGAATGTCAGGAAGATGTGCCGAGGGAGGTTTAGGTTGGACACGAGGAAAAGGTTCTTCACCCAGAGGGTGCTGGACACTGGAACAGGCTCCCCAGGGAGGTGACACAGCCCCAAGCCTGACAGTGTTCAAGAAGAGACTGGACAACACCCTCAGACACATGATGTGAACCGTGGGGTTGTCATATGCAGGGCCAGGAGTTGGACTCGATGATCCTTGTGGGTCCCTTCCAACTCAGGACATTCTATGGTTTTGTGTGTCTTAACAAACACATAACTGTATATGAAATATATTGTGTTTAGTATTTAGCCATGGACTGAGCAAGCCATGGCGGCCACAGATTGCAAGCCTGTAGTCTGGTTTTCAGATCCTCAGGCTTCTTTCTGACTGAACTTCAGTCATTTAAATGTAGACATGCAGATAAAGCAAACCTTCTGGATGTCCTTCACACCAAGTGGCTATAGAGAAATACAGTCAGAGTAAGATGCACCAAGCTTATGTCAGACATTTGCTTTATGATGGGATGAATTATTCTTTAAAGGAGCCTTGAGGTCTCCACTGACTGTAGCAGAAACTTGAAGTCGATAACAAACTTTTAGATGGATGAAGTAGTCAGAATGAAACACACTGAGTTGTATCCCCTGGGAAAAGTCTTGATACCAGTGTGACTTCATCCTAGTATGAATTTCCAGCCGCATAGAACCAGAGGCAGATGGTTCTGCAGAACAGATAAAACTTCAGTGCTGTTTTTCAGTAGAAAGTGAGAACCAAATTCAGCCCAGATGAATTATTAACATCATCAAAAGGAATACTCAAATTCATCAAAGACATTATAATGGAGAATCATCTTAATTATTACTGATTGCATTCAAGGCTCATGGAAAATTTCGGAAAATTTCAGTGTCTCATTTGCTAATTGCTTTTCTCTGAAATTGGTATCTCACAGGGGAAAGCACCATCTGATCCCAGGGGGGTAAAAACATGAACTTGGTACAATCTATTTGGTGGAAATTAAACAATGTGGAAAACAGAACCTCCAGAGACAGCCTTGTGTGAAGAGGTTACAAATATTGCTTTGCCCAGCAGTGCTGATGTCATGGTTTCTGTCAGAATTACTAAAATCCAAACATACTTTCTGGAACATGGGCTTAGAGATGTATGGTCTTTGTACGTACAGACTCATTTTCCCACAGAACTTCATGAACTCAAGAGTGAACCTTCATAGCACTATAGCAGCCTACAGCTTTTCTTTCTTTTACTATACCTTGTAAAAATTTCTCAGTTCTTCACATTAATATTCTTCTCTATATTTTCTGACATTACATCTGAAATGCATTAAAGAATTATTTGAAATTTGGACAGACAAATGCAACAGAGCAATTATATTTAAACATTTTTGATCTCAAATGTTTAACAGACCACTACAACTTCACATTTACATACCAGACAGTCCCACAAGAGAGTTTTTCTCTTAGAACTGTTTATGAATTTCATCATGAAAAATGCATTATATCATTTAGATTCACACTTGGCTTGCTGCACAGAAATGTATGTCTATAGGCATTTTGCAGATTTAACTGATATGAGATACAAGTGGGTATGCACGACTTTGATTTCTTGTTTGTTGAATTAGTATCCAAGAATCTGGAATAACACAACTGAGAAAAAATTAAGACTGATTTATCCATTTTGAAAACTGATCACACAGATCTTAACTCTAAAATTTCCTTCCCAAGAGCTCCCAGTATAAAATCCCTTAATAGATTTCTTCATTTTCCATCAGAGCAACACTGAGATTCAAGTCAGAGCTGTGCGGCCCAACAGATGTCAACCACTCCTGGGACCAGAGGCCAGAAAGCGTGATCCAGGGACAGGACCAGCACAGACAGGGCTTTCCAGATCACAGACCAGACCTCTAGATCCACAACTGGGCAGGTAGGGAGGGAGAAAGGGCAAAATTCTGTCAGGATAGATGTGGTAAATGTTGTTAGCATCCAGCACTGATAGCAGATTAATTTGCTGGTGGCAGTTTCCACGAGGTGATCTGGTAACTACCCACGATTTTATCAGGGAATTCTGCTGAGCCAGGCCAAATCTCTTCCAGTTGTGATCTGACATAAATTCATATATCATAGGTATTTTCTAATCTGCGATACTTAGACAGCCCAAGCTCTTTTTTTTTTTTTGCTGATTGGTTGCTATGCAACAGAGTTCTGGGGGGGGGAAAAAAAAATTATTTTATTGTCTATCACCAAGACAGGTTAAAAATGGAGAGAGGAAATTAGCACACAGTAAAGCTGCAAACTAGCTGTGTCCTATGCAATACTAATTTCCACTGAGATTATGCTTCTTGAAGACAATCTGGAGTTCAGGCAACGCGTTGCCTTCAGCACAGTGGGACAACAGCATCTTGGGAGATGCAATAAATGCAATCCTAATCACTACATGTGTCACCTTCTGTGGCCATAAACAGATAAGCGGTTTCCCTCACCTTAGGCTGGCAACTCAAACCCCATTTCAAAATCAACAATTATTCAAAAGCCGAAAAGTGGCCCAACAAATGGCTTGTATCCTGCTGGAATGAGAGGACCTACCAGCTCTAAAGCAGCTGGCTCCTGGAGACAGAATCGGTTTTACAGCTCACAAAGCTGGACAAGAATACAAGAACTATAAAAATTTGAAGCTTATTTTGCTTTAGTAACCACTTTGTGGCTTGCTACAATGTGTACTTGATAAGAAGTGAATCTATTTGTTTTGAAGTCCATTGCCTTGGTAGACCCATTTTTACTTCTTTATTGTTGACTGCATTTGTGATGACCCAGTCTTGAACAGCCCAAACAATGTTGTGCAGCAAATTATGTGCCTTAAAGTACATTCCACCTCATGGGAATAATACACTGGTGTCACTCAAGTCGGTGATGAAGCTCCCATTGTTTTCTCTATATCCTTAATTCTAAGGACAGTGGAAAAGATCAAAGGCTGATGCAGAAAAAATGGTTCCATTGTCTTCCTGACTTGGATACGTATCACTCTCAATGTAATATCTGCATTACAGAAGATAAACTATGCGTTATTTTCTCCCAAACTCAAAGAAGCACATATATCAAGAAGATACTAATGCTGTTCTCTCCCAACAATTTCGTTGTTGGATGATGGAATATGCCTTCCTCATCAGGCATAACCATAATACCTTTTCACTCTTAATTCAGAACTGAATTTGAGAATAAAAATGGTTCCGAGTGAGCAGGAGAATTTAGAATAAATTAGTGCTGCCCTCCATGGTTTAAAAGGCATGAAAAAGGAGACAGCCATAAATCATGCTTTACAGATGGTGATGAAGAAGGAGATCATGGGTCAGAGTGGCATAAACATCTCTAAGTGCAGAGAGGATTTCCAATTTGGAAACCATTTTCACACTACACACTGCAGCAAATATAATATACATAAGTATCTTATGTATGCTCTCTAGCATTCTGGAATCCCTGCATAGTCATTCCTCCTTTTTGCAGCACAAGTCCAATGACGAGGATCTCAAATCAAGAACATGGAATTTGACTGGCACTGTCAGGCTCCTGGAGGAGTCCAAAGATGAAGAGAAGAAAGCTCTGAAGTCAAGTCTTGGATAGTGATGAGAAGTTGGACACTTCAAAGCTCACACAGCTGTAGAAAGGATGCTTACAAATTAAGGCTGACTAAGGTCAAGGACACCTGCTAGTCAAAAAATGTGTAGTTTTTGCTGTTAACCAAATATGGGGATTCTAGTGGAGCATCCCTGCTGTGCTCACAGAGTTACATGATGTTCTTCATTCTAATCATTCGTGCAAAATTAATTTAGTTCTGTTCTGCTTCCTGCTGTGACAGATCATAAAAAATTTGCTAATAGTTACTTAAATAACATCTATTTTCTAAGAGTGATAAAAATTTTGTTTATCCTCTGCAATTGCCAAGGTGTTTTAGTTGGATTTGGATAAATGCTTGTTTGCAACATTAGCTATTCCACTGAGGGAATCCAGCCTGGAAAAGTGCTAATTGCATTATTCCCTCCTAGTCACATACCACTCTAGTGTTTTTATTTGGCTTTTTCACTCAGCATTATCACTTCAGCAATGCAGCACCCAAAGACTTTTACCTATGTAAATAATAACCTATAGCCTAGATACTGGAGTACTACTCTTAGTTTCACACTCATTTAATTATAACTCTAACTCAACAGGGCATGATTCTTCAGTTTCTAAGGTTAAAAAGATAAAAACAGATTAAACAGTTACAATGCGATAAGAAGGGTATGCACTTGCAGTGCACTATGTGGTAATTGCTTATGTGCATAGTCTAAACTCTCAAGTAACTTTCCCCATTTATTTCCTTCAGGTCCTGTAGGTATGAAAGTGCTACTGCATACCCCATAGAAAAACACCAGATGGTTCTGGGTTTTTTTTATAAAACATCAGAGATAATTCGCCTTTGTGAGTTTTTCTAGTGGTTTTGACTTGATTCCCAAGAGTAGAACCCTCTTGAATCTTTTTTTTTCCTCTATATTGTCCTTCAAAGGCATTGTTTTCAATCCACCACCTAGAAGGAGATCCTTCATTCTTTTTGTAGCATGCTTCCCATTACTCAAGTAATTCTTGCTGCTCTTCACAGGAACGTTCTCCAGTTTTTTAGCATTAGTCAGTCCTCAAGTACAGACTTCAGAAATGGAGATTGCAGCACATACACTGCTGCCCACTAAAACTCCGGCCACTTCTAAGCATTATGAGTTAAGCATGAAAAATGGAAACACTTAAAATTACTATTTTGAAAACTTCGACCCTAGCGACTGATTCCGTACCAACATACACTAGTGTGCATTCCTAATACCTCACCTAAAGGCATTAGTTATTCCATTTTCAGTGGAAGAAGAATCAGATCTTCAAGGCCTGGCCTTAAACTTTTCGTGCTAAAAACTCATAATGAGTTAAAAAAGTTGATACACGCTGGAGTTAAAAAAAAAAAAAAAATTAAAAGGCTGGCCTTAAAATTTTCATGCAAAAAAATCAAAAAAAAATAAAAAAAAAAAAAAAAAGAGGAACTCCCCTGCCTTTCCTGTTTCAGTTTACTTTAAGAATTGACCATAGTGCAAATAAACTAAATATGCAGCAAAAACAAATAATCTTTCCCGCATTGCCCAAACAACTGTTGTGTTCTCAGGGCTTGCAAGGAAAAAGAATATATGTTATAAGCCCAGCTAGCACAGCTGTAGAGACAAGCACAGGCTTTTGGTCATGCGAAATGTTTGTTCTTTATGAAAGCTGGAAAGACTGTGTTAATTCCCTCCTGCCCTCAGCATTTGCAAAGAGACGTGAATTCCCCGTGTTAATAACTCACAAATGTTATGATCCTTTCTCTGCTTGAATGTAGAATGATTGTCCGGCTGCTAAATGTGGCATCTGAAGTGGAAATTTAGGGATTTTGGAGTGCAACGTGTATCTGCAGGAGAGGAGGGAGACAGGAGTCTGCACTTTATGCCAAGATACTTGGTTATAAATCAGTGCATTATCAAAAATTGGGTGATTTGATTTCAGCCAGTTGAGGAATGCAGTGACCATACTGGGAGGTGACTGGTACCATGGCAGCCAGCCTGTTGTTTAGTATACATCTTAAAATTCAAGTTGAAAAGTACTCGCTAGAAGAGGTGAGGCACCAGCCATAAAGAGCCATGTAGACTGTCTTCATCTAACCTAGCTGTTATGCTACTTTAGCTGTGGCTCCTGGGTGGGCCTCCCAGTTTCTGTGGCTACAGTTGCAGCCTAAGCCCCTGGGAAACCCAGGTGACACCGTTCCTTCCCCAGCATCCCTGCTTGGCCATACAACACACAACCAGGACACCAGCATCCAAAGACAACCCACAGTGTAGGAAAGTTCAACAGCTCACACACAACTGTTGTTATAGATCTTCCCAGGGTCGTTCAAGCATATTGACATTAAAATGTCATATTGTCCAGGTACAGCACAAAAGCAGTTGTTTTTCAGGGTGAGTGAGATTTGAACTCCAGAGTTTCATTTGGAGATGCTACAACTCTTTCTAGCTTTCTAGATCATAAAGGACGATGAACCTTTAGCTAGTGAAATCACTGGTACATGGACCAGTTCGTTGTCAGGTAGTTAAATAGCATTATTTGTCACCAGTTAACAATTGCATCAGCGAACAAGATTTGCAACATCAAGTCTGTGCTCACTACACAGCTGCATGTTAGAAGATGAAAACACATGGCATTTTTTACCACATTGCACATCTGGAAATTCAAAGTTAACCTGCATTTGGAGACTCTGAACTGGAAAATAAACAAAATCTAATCAACTGTGGCTTCATGTAGCCTTGGAAACAGCTATGGCTTGCGAGCAGCTGTGCTTGTTGTTTCAATGCTTTCTGATATACTACAGTAAGTTACGTCTCAGTTACAAGGAAGTTACTCCTCTGCTGCATCAGTCAGAGTAACCTTCTGCACTTGTGTTTGTTGAATCATTTGTGGTGTGCCACAGAGCTGCCGACTCAAGAAATCCCTCACCTTCAGCATCAAACTCAATTAATCACAGAATCACAAAATGTGGCAGTGTCCGTAACTGCTTGCAAAGCAATTGGTGGGTCACCCACCACTGTGACCTCAGTAAGCTTGCAGACTCAGAAGACTTCGCTGCGTGGTATCTGCAAAACAGTGTTGCAGCCTGTCTCCTACGGGCATGTCCTAGTGCATCTCAGCACCCCTTATCATGTGACAGGGCTGTGCTAAAACACAGATGGAAAACTGTACTTCACTGGGAAATATTGCCTTGAAATAGTATGGAAACTCTCTGTGATGCATCTTGCAATTGCTTTGAAGTGCCTTGTCCCATTTAGAGCCTGATCTAAGGCTGGTAAAATCAGTGAGCAGAAAACAATTAGCAGAAAGTGACTTTGAATATGACAGTTGTGGCTGCCTTACTGACAGGAAGGAAGGAAGGAAGGAAGGAAGGAAGGAAGGAAGGAAGGAAGGAAGGAAGGAAGGAAGGAAGGCTGGTTTCCAAAGCTGCTTTTTGATAGGATTTTAACAGTGTAAAAGCAACTAGCTCCCCTCAAAAATAGAATTTGTCCTTAGGAGCCTAACTCATGCTTTCTCATTGTGCTGAGGAAGCAGAGTCTGCTTCAATAGAGAGCTGAGATTCGAAAGGTGAAGAGGGATTTTCTCTGGGAAACAGTAAGAACTGATCGCAGCAACAGATCCAAACTTTTTTCCCTTTTTGCCCTTTGGGATTTTGTGAGCAGTGAATTAAACCCCTTCATAAGGAGTCCACTCTGTGTAGCAGGCCCTGCAGACCTCACAGAAAGAGACACCCATACATTAACACTTCACCATTTATCACTCACTGAGCAGACTATGCGGGCTTCTCCAGTTTACTGAGGCCTCATGAAGGGGTCTCCAGCACAGTTGGTCTTTACCTCAGGACTGTGTTTATGTAGTAATTATAGCCATGACAGCTAATTGAGTTTTTCCAATCAATCACACTGGAAGTTTTGTTTGTTTTCCTGTGCTAGGGAACAGGAAGGTTTCACTCTTTTCTAAACAGTGAGAAAGAAAAGAAGGATATTTTTCAGGCACAAGTTGAAAATTATTATTTAAGAAGGGTTCAATTGACAAAAATCCTGCTTACTTTAAGTTAGAGTCTGTATGTAATGAGACTGGTTTTTATCTCTATAGTAGATAATCAAAATAATTTCATAACAGAAATAAGTTCCCTTTCAGTTGAGACACAGAGAGGCAGAATAGATGTTACAAAGTCACTCCACAAGCTGGAAATAATTGTCAGGTCTCCCAAGCACTGCTCTCTAGTGATTATTAGACCATACAAGCCCCAGCATCAGACAAGAACCATACAGCTGATGGCAGCCAGGAATATCCAGGTTTGGTTGCTGCAATGGGAAGAAGAAGGAATCTTCTTGTTCAGAGAAATCATCACTGGAGCCCCTGAGATAAGGAGGTGTGTTTTGCCCTTCCTCTGTGCCTTTGTCAAGTTAGTTAGTGACTCTGATGGCTGACTAAAGAAAAGCTGTCATAAGGCTGGAGTATGGTCCAAGCCTACACATACACAATGCAGCAGGCTAGTCACTATTCTGGGTTATTGGTCTATGGCACAAGGCAAATACTCCAGCTCATTGCTTCACTCACTTCTCTTTTCATGCAAATACTAGCACAGACCATGTCACGTTTTCTGATGTTAAAGTCTACACTCATTTTTCTTATATTTGTCTGTTCAGTGCCAAAATTTCTTATCACACAAAATTAAGGTTTTGAAAACAGTTTCCATCTACCTTTATGACTCACTAAGAAGTAAAAAGACACAGTACATCCCAAAATGCTGCATGCCACTGTATAACAGACTTGCTCTGAATTTGGTAAACATCTGTCAGAAACTATGCTGATACATTTCCTCCTGTCTCAGGGTAGAGGAATAGATTAAATCACCTGGTTTCCACTTTTCTCTGATAGCAGATCCCTGAACAAATACCCATGGGATTGTGCCTTCTGTAGAGCAAATTTAGGCCCAGTAGAGCAAGGTTGTCTGATGTATCACAGGCCGCATAAAAGCCATTTATGCTCCCATTTGCCAAAATAACATGAACCACAGGTGTAAATCATCTGTATAAGACAGCCTGCCAAAGTTCCTTCCCACCTTATTGTAGGCATTTCAAATAAAACTGAGCATCCAAAGGTTTATCATAAAGAAAGCTGCAACCTGCAAGTGTCCCATTACAGGAGAAGCAAGTTTGCAGCTAGCTTGCTGACTACCAATGTTCACACTACCAGTGTTCTCCTTGTCTTTCATAACCGAAGGGGAAAAGCTCTGCATCTTGTGAGAAAGCTGCTTGCTCCAACACATGGTGCAAGAAAAGAAGTCCCCAGTGGCCGGTAGGTTTACGAACAGGCAGGTCTCTGACAAATAAACAGCCAAACACTGTTGGCTCGTGTTCCCAACCTCACACTTCTTTTGAGGGTGAGGACTTCTTTTAACAACTCCACTTATCCAGCCTCTGTGCTTAAAAAGAATTAAGAAGCTGCAAGATTGCAAAACTAGCTCTGCTTTCTCCTAGTCCTGGAGAACAACATCCTTTTTCCCCAGATGTATAAACGCAAGGCAACGTCCTCCTGGTGAGTCTAACAACTGACCTGCAATTGAGCTGTAAAATATCACTGTGAGGAAGTAGAGAAACTAGTAAACTAGAAAACAAGTGAGATTAATACACTGTATTGAACTGGCTGCTGTTTCCTAAATGGTCCAACAGCAAGTAGCATCTGACACTGGCTCTCTGAAGTTCTGACTGATACAAGCTTCACCTATTATTAGTATCACTGAGCAAAGTTGCTGGATATTTCCCACACAAAATCAGAGGTGAAAAATAGGATTTGGTAAATCATTAAAAGGAAATGCTACATGCTTACTTTGCTTCTGGCAGAACATAGACTCATAGAATAGCTTTGGTCTGAAGGGACCATCGAAGCTTATCTAGAACAACCCCACTGCAATGAGTAGGGACATCTTCAACCAGATCAGGTCGCTCAGAGCCCTGTCCAGCCTGGCCTTGAATGTCTCCAGGGATGGGGCATCTACCACCTCTCTGGGCAACCTGGGCCAGTGTTTCACCACCCTCACTTTAAAAAATTCTTCCTTATGTCCAATCTAAATCTCCCCTTTCTTAGTTTAAAACCATTATCCCTTGTCCTGCTGCAACAGGCCCTGCTAAAAACTCTGTCCCTATCTTTCTTATAGGCCCCTTTTAAGTGCTGAAATGCCACAGCGAGGTCTCCCTGGAGCCACGATGACGGGATGCTCAGCCCTGGCAAAGGGATGGCAGACTGCCAGTGACAATATTAATCCTTCTCAAACTATCAAATTTGGGCTAAATTATAGATTTTTAAATGATATCACAGCCTTAGTGCTGGTTTTCTTCCTTGAAGACCTCTTTAGCTACTGTATATGAGAAAGGTTCGATACCAAGTCCTACCTTTTCTGCCCCAGGAACCGGTTAAAGGTTTTTTACTATAGTTCATCAGAATTATTTGCATTTAAAACTTATGTTTTAAAATCCATTGCTTTCTGATGTGTTAATTATTTTTGTTGTCTTTCATTGTACCGAGGTTGGCTTCCCAGGACATTAAACATTAAAAAAACGGAAAACATTCTATAAGGAAGACAGATTGCTAAAGGGTTTGGATTTCTTATGGTCCAGTGATTAAAAACATAAATTTGGTACTGCATCGATTATGATTCCCTCACTCGCTTTGCCAAAATCTCTATTTAATGCAAACTTTTCTCTGCATATGCTGTACATCTACCACTGAGATGCAAACAGAAAAACTGGAGACACTAAAGCAACTAAAACAAAATCTGAGACTTCAGCTGCACTCAGATGTGAACTCTTACTTCAATCTATTAATAACAGAGAAAATAAAAGTTACTTGAAATGTATACAGAGTTTATATTTAATCCTTTTTTTCCTAATCCTCACAAAGCAAAAGAAGTAAGGGTGATCCCATGTAGGCAGGCTCACAGCAGAGTCTTTGATGGCAAGTGAGTAATAAATCAACAGCAACTCAGAGATGTTAAGCTTGTATCTTCTGTAGGAATAAAGATACATTTTTAACTTGAATTAGCTACCACAGCGCTTAGCGCTAATGAAGACAAAGTAGTTGATAGCTTTCACAGAGGTTAGTGGGTCAAAGCAAACCCTGGAGCTGCCCTAGGCTTTAATCAGATCTGCCAACATCTGTCAGAATTAAACTTTCTTCCCTAGGATTTTACCTCATCTTAGTATACTAAGTCCTCTGTCTTGATTTAAAAATACTCTCTTTCCCTCTAGTGAAAATGAAATCTTAGGGGTAAGAATAACAGGAGGTGCATTAACAGTTCAAGTGGAGGGTAGGAAGGATAGGGAAAAACAATGGGGGAGAAAAGAGGGGAAAGGAATGGTTTATTTGCATTGTGGGATCAAAGTAAAAAAAAAAAAAAA
>VWYH01006479.1:0-27630 GCA_013399365.1 Pampusana beccarii
TCCCTTCCAATCCCTAACATGCTCTGATTCTGTGATTTTGAGGGATTAGAGTATTTGTCATGAAAGCATACTTAAATTCTCAAAAGCCACAGTGGCTGAATGGGGGCTGAAAGCAGTTTTAGGAATTCTGTTTCAGTGTCAATGCTATAGATATACCCATCAGGTAGATCTACATCATCATCTCCTTTCCTTAGATATTTATGAAGCCAAGGTTTTTCAAGGGAACAGTGCAGTAAGATGGGAAGCTCTCCGAGGTGGTAAAGGTTCATATTCCTACTGCGTGAGAGGCATTACTGCAATCCAAGAATTCTCCCAAAGAAGCCACTGTGGATCATAGAAACACAAAATCATAGAACAGTTTGGGTTGGAAGGGACCTTCAAAGTTCATCTAGTCCAAGCCCCCTGCAATGGGCAGGGACATCTTCAACTAGATGAGGTTGCTCAGAACCCCGTCCAGGCTGGCCTGGAATGTTTCCACATATGGGGCATCCACCACCTCTCTGGATCAAAGACTCTTTTGTTTAATACCAAGCTGTTGGGTTTTTTTAGTCAACTAGGCTTACTAATTAGTCATAGAGCAAAAGTTACTGATGATCTAAGAAAACCTTGCATGAAAGCTCTTTTGAACTACAACATGGTTAGAAGGAACAAAAAAGTATGTGGTTCAGAGCGTTCTTCTTAGCAAAGTATGAGCAGCATGAAGCAGGTACACTGTGAGGACACTTGCTGGCCAAAACGCCTCTAGATTCAGAGCATGAAAGTATTCACCACCACAAGAGAACGAACATTTGACCAACAATCACAAAACCAGGCTGAACGCATAACAGAGCACTACTCTGAGCATCTTCTGCTCTACATGCATGTTGGCAAGACAGGGAAAAAAACTCATGACAAAAAAAACAAACAACAAAAACACTTCTTCCATGACTGTGTTATTTAGTTCCATCCACAACAAGCCCATACTTGCAAACTTATGTCAAATCCTCACTTCTTGCCCTCAGCTACTCAGTCCATGAATGTAACAACTGCTTCCTCTCTGCAGAAGTTCTTGTATTCCCTCTCCAAAAAGCTGGCCTCCCCTTCCAGCCCCAAGCCTTAGACATAGTGCTAAATTTTTGTATAGAGTTGTCATATCTAGGAGAACTTTTGGTGGTTTAAAAAAAAAAAAAAAAAGGACACTGGGTAAAGAAGACAATGAAGATGATGCAGTAAAGAATAAAACAGAAAAGACCAGATGTAATTTTTCTGCTACTTCTCACAAACCATCCTCTCCCAATCAGCTAGAGAACAGCTGAGTTAGTTCTAGGAAGTAATGCTAAGAGTTAGTCTAACTTATGTCCAACTCTACGAAGAATTGCTATGTCATACGCAATGATCTTCAGGGAACAGTACAGACTCCACTTCCTGAACCAAATCTCAAAACAGCATTCAGAATATCAGTTTGCAAAATACTCAATGTTTATCATGTCAAGGTAGAATTTGACAAGCTTGAATGACTTCATATACTCGAAGAAAACAAGCAAACAAAAACCAGCAAGGACTCCTAGATTATCAATACGGAGTTGAAACATCCCTGACTTCACTAAAATGTTAAGGGAAAGGGAAACATAAATAAAAGTATTCTCTACCTGTAAACTCTGTTGAACTGATGATGATCCTATTACTTTTTCTTGTGGCTGTGCTGTTCCTACAGATTGCTGTATGATTTTTCCTCCAGGGTCCTGTCCTATAGAAAACATGTTAAAAAGACTCTGTCACCCTAAGCAAGAATGGAGTAATTTCATGTACCTATTCTGACCATTTTACTTGAGCTTTTAGCTTTGAGGAGAAAGATAAGTGTCTCATACGCTTAAAAGCATTAGTACAACTACCCTGTGGAGAAACTGGCTCATAAAAATGAAAACGGGACTTTTATTTTATGCTGCAAACTACAAAAATCCTCAGATATAAATAATTTCCTATCATAGCACTGCAATGCAAGAAATTCAAGTACCATAAGTACTGTATCCCAACAATTTACTGAAAATTATACAGTCCATTTTATGCAGCTTTTCAATACTAACCCTCCCTGAAGCACATAAACCTGTTTTTTTCTAGAGCTCCTGAAAGTATTTAGATAGCAGGCATCATATTTTTTTTTTCTGGATTTTCCAGATGTGCAGACCTCCTTCAATTGCCTTGCTCAGGAATTCAAACAGCATCTTATAAGCCATGCTACAGTAAAACCAACACAAATAAGAATTCCCTCCCCCCAAAAAACTATACTGTGCTGATTGTAAGAGGATTGCCTGGACAGGTTGTACATAATAGCACACAAGGGGGGGGAAAAAAAAAAAGGCAGGTAGGTTATGGGACCTTATTAAAAAGGGTTACTTATATACAAAGAGAGCATGAAGGTTACCGCATTTTTCTGCTGACTTTGCATATATTGGTTTTATTCTTTTAGTAGCATGGTGCTGCTTGAAAAGCCCAATATTTTGCCATGAACAACGCATTACCTATTCTAACTGAAACTGACACATTCAAAAATAAATCAAGTGATGACACCCTGCACAAAACTTTGTAATTCCTATTCTTCTTTCCTCTGTATCTAAAGCAGCCATCACAAGACAGGGTCTAGAAGTTTCATATAATTTTTAGCAGATAACCCTATTTTGAAAATCACTTATTTCTATTTCCCTAAGCTAAAAAAAAAATAAGAAAAATGAAAGGCGGCACTATTTCGGATTTAGAGAGGGGAGAAATAATTGCTTATTGTGGAGATTCAACTCTTCCCTCTACCAAATGAAATGCCATCATTGGGAAAAATAAAAGCATGCATTCAATACTGAAAAATTTAATTTGCATTTTTGTAAAATTCTGATAACCTCTAGGACCCTATCAGCATAAGCCATCAATGCAAGTATGACACATCGAAGAAGAATCAATTTCTGTTGCTGGAGAAAATTAAGAAAATGATTTTAAAAAGACCTTAGTTGACCTGATAGTGTGTTGCTCAGAAGACTCGTCAGCTGAGGCTGTCTCAAGTTATCCTGTGTCTTCAATGAAGAAACTGGTGATGTCTGGTTCATACCTTTTTTCTGTGCCACATACATTAAAAACAAAACAAAAACAAAAACCACACTACAGTCAAATACTTACGGAAAGCTTTTAACAGAGGAAATGAGCAAAACTGGCAATGAAAATTCAGCTTTATGCACCCCTTTTTCAACCTCAAACTCATAAGTGGTGAAATTTCAGACATATCAAGTTCTTCTGAGTTCAAGAATTTTATAAAGTAAATCAGAGAGGAACAAAAATTACATTAACAGTACAAATATACACCAGTTACATTCTAGAAGACCCTTGATTTATCACTAGAAGTGGCCCTCAGATAGCACAGTTTTGAGAGTCTCAAAACTGTAAGATGACTAAATAAGCTGTCTCCACAACAAAAAAAAAAAATACACAGTGGAACAAACTTCCCAGTGTTTAGCGACTAAACGATACATGGCTTATGATAGAGTACAAAATCTAAAATGCAAGTGCAAACAAACTAAAAAGGTTCTGGTAAACAGTAAAATTTGTTCTCTGTAGTTCCCATTTTCAGCTCTGAAATTTCAGCACAAAACCAAAGTTATCTTTTACAGCAATAAGAAATATTATACTTTCATAACTGCTGAAATTCACTGACCCAGCACACATCCTACAAATAGAGGGATGTAGACACATGAAGCAAAAGTCAAGCAGGCCTCAAACTACGCGTCTGCAAACAAAACATTACAACCTGCTTTGGCAAAGATTAAAAATGTGCTTCTACAACATGTTCACCCTCGTTTTCTAAACACAAACTATTTTCTAATACACATTATTTCACTCCCATTTTGGTCTTGGTTAAAAAAAATCCATTGGACCTCTGGAAAAAGAGAAATATCTCAGCTAATTAGTGCAAATGCATTCTGAGATAGTGATTTCACAACGTCCAACAGAGAAAAAAAAAAGGACAGAAGTGGAATAACATTTAGTTGCTAATCGTGTGACAAGTCACTGAGTTAAATACTGGCAGAGTTTGGAAATTCACTCAGGAAAACAGACAAACCTGAGTTGAAGATATACTGCAGCTGCATCAACTGGACTAAAAAGACCAGTTCTCACCTTAAAAGTAAATTCAGAATTTTTTTCCTAATTATTACTAAGTAGACTGCTTCTTAGAGAAAATATTTTTAAATGTTATGCTTTTACAAACTGCTTTAAAAGGTATTTCCTCTTAAGGATTCCAAGAAACCTCTCTTGCCTTGTCTTTGCTTCAAGTTTGAAAGCTTCTAGCTGCTCTAAACACACAGAACTACAGGGGGCAAAATGCCAAAAAGGTTAAATTTTAACAGATTAATTCTGTATGGTAAATAACAGAGAAAAATCCACAAAACCTTTTCATGTCTAATTTGAATGGGTCAGACCTTGAAAACACACGCATAGTTTTCAGTGAGGTCAAAAAACTTTTGAGTGCTAGGAGCACTTTACATCTGGCTCTATGGTTAAGATTTCCAGGAGAGCTCAAGGTTGTTTAATCTTACAATGTCCATTCCTTTAAATCGGAGCAGAAATAGATCAGTGCTATGCAGTTCTGAAAATATTACTGTGAATGACGAACAAAATCATCTAAATTAACGAAAGCGATAAGACTCAGTCACTCAGTGACAGACTTTAGAAAATACTGAGTGAAATGATGTCTCCAGGTTACAGTTATTTTCAGCAGCTCCACAGTATTCATAACAACACAAACCAGCAAAAATAATATTCTCTGAATTAACACCAACTGTAATACTTTGCTAAGCAGATTTTAGCAGAGCTCAGGAGCACTTCTTTGGCTACATTCTCAGTTTTCATACCTGACCAAAGGCGAACTGTTGTTGCGTTACTCCAACTGACGTGTGACTAAAGGTGCTAACAGATTTGGAAGAGGATGCTGGAAGACGATGCGATGCACTGACGGGAACTTGAGTTCTGTTCTGGGTGAGCTGATCTCCAGTGAAGTTTCCTCCTGATGCGACAGACTGAACCGATGGTCCCAAGCCAGGATGTACTGAACCAGAAGAACTTGCAACAGCGAATCGATTAGAAGCTGACATATTTGAGACTGCGGACTGCCCAGGTGACATTGTAGTAAAACTCGATCTACCTTGAGAAACATTAGCTTGACTGGGTGACAAATGCAACACGGTTGGCGACGCCTGCTGCAGTGGCACCTGTCCACCAACAATTTGTGAAGTTCCGTGATTTACTATAACTTGGTTTCCAGGAGCTGTGAATGTCTGGCCGGAAACAAGCTGAACAGCTGTGTTCTGATTATTCAACATCTGTCCTGAATACGACTGGTTGGCTCTTAGCATGTTTGTAGAGTTCCTGTTGAGCATTACGTGATCAGCAGACACTTGGCTAGAAACCAGCTGGGAAGGCTGAGTCTGAAGAATCTGTCCATTTATGGCCTGGACATGATGAACTGAATTAGAATTAACAGACAAACTCGTAGGTATGAGAAACTGGTTTTGAGGTGCATGAGTCTGTCCCATAGGCGAATGGATAACAATACTACCTCCAGCATTGCTAACTGTCTGAGGTGTAACTGATTTTCTTGTATTTTGTTGATTAACAATATTAACAGACATATGAGGACCAACTACTGAACTCTGAGGTGAGCTTGCAGAAGCAAACGGAATCCCTTGCTGTACGTGATGTTGCTGTATTCCCAAGTTATTCACATTATAAGCAGTCTGCTGACCCATCTGGACAGGCTTCGGTTGGATATTAACGGGAACTTTGTTTGAGTTTGGTGCCAAACCCCTTTGAATGATGATATTATGGACAGGCAACGATGTCTGAAAATTTGTGCTGTTAAATGGAACGGTTACAGGTTGTGCTACTGGACTTGAATTTGAGTTACCAAATAGTGAGTTACCATTTGGAGTTTGCCTATGAACCAACAGGCCACTACTCATGTTCGCAGGTGTTTGCTGACCATTGCCTTTCAGTATAATCTGAGATCCATCAAGGTTATTAATGGTCATCATGGAAGGCTGATTACTAAACGAACCAATTAGCTGTATCTGCCCAGAACCACTAATCTGGCTGCTATTAGACAAATGCTGGCTGGGAACACTAATTCCGACATGTTGCATAAAGCCATGTTGCACACCGACTGTATTGCTTGCAAAAGATGCTCCAACAGGTTGCTGTACCACTTGAGTAACTCCTATAGGTTGCAACGTCTGACCTGAGTAATTAGAAACATTAGAAGCCTGAGTAAAGGATGCTGATGAAGAAGGATGAAGCTGAGCTTGTGCAAACTGTTGGCTAGAACCTACACTGGCATCCAAATATGCCTCTTCTGCCAAAGTCTGTTCAGTAATATTGGCCTCCTGCAAGGACTTCTGAAGAATATCAAAAGGCTGATCCTCAGTAAGATCAGGTAAAGGAGAAGATACAAGTTCATCTTCAAGAAACTGAAGGCTACTGGACAGCTGCAGTCCATCACTAGGCCCCTCTCCAAGCTGACCGCTTACACCTTTGACAGACGACTTAGGATCAGTGTTCTGAAATGCAAAACAAGAAATAAATCCTTTTCAGAAATTCCAAGCTCTGCCTCATTTCTCCATTAAGCTTTATTTCATGCAAACTTTCTTTACAAAACTATACTCTTTGCATAGTATGCATATTGGGTGACACTCATCCCTCACAGTGGGCCCGCATAAACATGTGCATCGCTTACACCCCACTCATGCCCCCATAACAGACTTGCTGCAGACACTACTCTCCTTTCCCTGCTCCTGTCTCCCCAATCCACAGCACTCAGCTCTGCAGCTGCACTGTTCCAAGAGGATGTGAAATGCTCTTTAAGTACCATTTTCCCTTCCTCAAGCTGAGCATTGTGCGGACAAAAGGATAAAAGAAAGGAGGAGTGAAAAGACCTCCACTGCAACTCAATTTGGAGCGAAGTTGCAGTAGCAACAGTAGTAGCATGGAAAAGGCAGGAGAGAGCTGCTCTTCCACTGACGACTTCTATCAAATGAGATCCATCCCCAAAATCCTACCAATATTTCTATAATCACGCAGCGCATACTAGTGACCATTTCATAGTTAAGGAATTACAGTAATTCTTTGTTTAGAAAAATTTTAGAAACAAAGCATTAAGAAAAACTATGTTACAGACTTTGTGGCTTATGCTGGTAAAAAGACTACAGGAAACTATAAACATTGAAACTATGGCAAGCGTTAAGTGGCATCTTAAATGAAAAAAATCATCAAATCTACATCCATAAATACTGCGATAAGGAAAATCAGAACTTGCTTTACCCTGGCCTGCTGTCAATAAAATTTTCCTAAAATAAAACTATGTCCAGAAACTGTAGACAACACAAGTATCAGGTTTCTACATGTGAAATAAAAAATTTAAATGCATAAAAATACCTGCAATAGCTTTAAGTTAAACAGAGTACACCTTCCTAAATCACAAAATCATACCTCAACTACTAAAAGACAACATCCTGTTTCTTTTTAGGTCAGGATAAATGCAAAATGTGGGTGTGAAATTGTCAGTCACCTTCAAATTCTGAGCATTCACCCCCTGAAGGTCACAGATGCTTGTTTTCACCTCATATAAACAGTGTGAACATGCTGTAAGCCATCATTATCACATGCAATAAATAATGTCACCACCCTAACTTCAGTTCCCCAACCGTATTTATTTTACTCCAATCTATTTTTGAATCAGCCTCTGCAGTTTATGAAACTTTTTTCATGTTTTACATACTAAGAGACTGTTCTTAAAATTCAGTAAAGTATTTTCAAAATGCAACTATAAAACTACAATAAACTTTATTTGCATTTAATGTTAACAGAAGGAACTAAACTAGTACTTAAATGTTTTGAAGACTTCATCTCATGAACACCTAAAACTACAAATCAGGTCCTCAACTGTACCAAGCTACCATCAGGCAGCACAAAAATGAGTCACTAACTAGGGCATTATTAGGACTCACAACTGTCAAGTTCTTGTGGAGAATTCTCTATTGCATCTGTGAGTTGTCTCAAGCAACAATGACCAATCTGAAATCTTTCACAACTGCGTAACTTAGAGGGCTCCAGTTAATGCTATTCCAGTTAGTACTAATAACAACCATTACTACCAATGATAATAGCAGTAGTAATAATAAATAATATTACATGCAATCGAGATCAACAGCTTGAAACTCTCCCACTGGAATGAACAATCCCAAGTTTTGCTCCCTGCTCCCAGGACTCGCTAACACCAAAAACAATTTAATGTGCATAACTGGAACCTGGGACCTGTCAAGTTAACACATGAATCCCTGCTGCCCAGATGCAGAACAGCCACACAGAACACCACACTAATTTCAACAAGAAATCAGTGCCTTTGCAGCTCCAGGAATCTGCTCACCAACAAGAGCCTTATTCTCACTGGCTCCATGAATATTCCGCTCTCTTAAGCTGTTCTGCTATACTGTAACAGGAAGGTGGAAGCAGTTGCTGAGAACAACCCACGTAACAGGGCAACAGCTCAGGAACTATCTCACTAACAGAGACTGCTGACTACCCAAGGAAACCAACCTGGAATCAGCAAAGGTGGTATGCAATCATTCACTCTGGGAGGGAAAGAACAGACACTGCCACTGCTTTCTTGCCCTTCTGTCAGCAGGAACTTAATCTTGTTTGTGGTAGGTGTTGGCTGAGCATGCTTACCAGCTGAGGCACTGAACCCGTGCCACTGAATTTGTAAACTCTGCCACTGAAAGGCATGAGACGGGCATCAAGACAGTCAGTCCTACTTCACGGTAGCAATTCTGAATACATACAAAGACAGAACTTGCAGTATCTGCGAAAATTTTAATGACAAAAAACTCAGAAGCCTTTAACTTTTCAGGTATCTTACATCATAAGCAGGGACTGTGAAATCATCTATTCATATTTTAGATACCACACAATGCACTATAAGAATCTATCTTTGCAGTCAAGTCATTCTTCACTTGGGTCAGCACAGGGTTCTCACACAAGGGAGGGAGAGAACATGGCATTGGTATTCATTATGAAGACACAAAAGGATGAGAACATCTCATGAGAGGAACAAGTGCTGGAGAACCAAAATACAGTAAGCCACCGCAGGAACACACATTAAATCCCTGCTCCTCTGATCACCTGTCTTCTAAATTACCTACCCCCCCAATCTCATATACCAGAAAGCTCTTTTGGCTTCCACCAAATATTTTTGTTTCTCCCAACTGCTACTCCCTGTGCAACAACCCCACCTTGCCCAGAATCTCCCACTCCCTCTGAAAATTACTCCAAAAACTCACTTGCTGAAAATACACCAGAAATACACCCCTGACTCCTGCCCACCTACTCGTGCTTATCAAAAGAATTTCTACAAACAACATCTAGGCAGTCTAGGCTATAACAACTGCCTGTCATATGGCCTTTTTTCCCTATGAGCTCATTTTTCCTCGTATGAGTCCTCAAAACCCACCTCTGGCATGTTGCATAAAGACAGCTGCTGTCCGATAACGACCAGCCCAGTACCAAACTGATCTCACTGTTCCTCATTAGCTGAAAATGAGGCACATCCCATTATTGTTGGTACCCCGCTCCCCCACATTATCTCAGCCAGTTTATCTGGAGAAAGAACTGTCACTCCACAGGTTTCTTCTACAATACTTAATAATGAAACTGAAAAAGGAAGGACAGGGAAACACTTCACATTGCACTACTGTGGCTACAGAAAAGTCACTAGGTCTCTAGGCACAGACAAACCATTTTCAGGATTTATTTATGCCAATTATTTAAGGTCCCTACACACCTACAAGCATACGTACATATCTGTTAGGAACGTGGGACAAAACAGACACAGTCAAGACAACAGTGCAACAGCAAGAGGAATTACCAAGGAGACCCTACTCTACGCATTCAAACAACTGACTTGTGGGATGAGGAATTATTTTTTTTAAAAAAACACACCAATGAGAGAAAAGGAACATGAGTCAGAAGGGACCTCTAGAAGTCACCTAGTCCAATCTTCTACTCAAAGCAGGACTATGGCCAGCACTAGAGCAGATCAGCCTTGGCTTTATCTCCAAGGATGGGGATTCCATAGCCTCATTGGGTAAACCTTGGTCCAGGGCTGCAATACACTCCTGGCAAAGAAACAATACTGAAGACCACTGGCAACACCTAATGAATTTAGTGAGTTCCCTAACACCGAAGTCACAGGAAGGGAACATCCCAAGCTAGCTATTGGGTCTAAAGAACAAAATCCCCCATTCATTAATTGCAAAAAATTGCTAGCTCAGATGCTACTTAGAAATAAGAAACAAAACTATCCTAACATACACAGGAAATGTATAAATTATTAACTTTTGAGGTCTACATTTGAGCACTACTACATCTACCGTCACTAAAACTACAAGTCTAGTTTACTGGAGAGAGTTACACCAGAGAATATTTTCACTGCTCAGCATGCTGTTTCACATATTTATGAAACACAGCTCAACAGTGCAGTATCTTTCAACTAATTCCCGAACGAAAATCCAATTCAATACTTAAAATATTAACAACACTGAGTGGTTCTATGGAAGCATTCAGAATTTTCATATTTTTCATATCTACTTCATTCAGTTTTATAAAAGCCAATTAAAGCCACAACAGAAGCATGCAATCTCAATACAAATATGATTTATCTCCCGACCACTTACATTGGAGTTGGCGAAAATTGAATTTGAGTTGGCTACAGAATATTCTGCATTAGTCAAGTCTTCATTGCTCTGGTAAAAGACAAAAATCATGTTTAGAAATAATACACTCAATGAAGCTTACGTATGTCTAATACACAGGAATGCCACTTACAGATTTACTACTAGGTCCATGTAGAAAATAATTCAGCGCCTGTGGGTCCCTTAAGGGGAGAAAAAAAAAAGTTACCAATTTTAGGAAGCTGTTTCTCCTAATGAGGCTAATTTACCTAAGCCAGATACTGTATTAATATAAATCAAGTTTATAATAAAAACACATTTCTTTCATAATACAGAGCTCAAAATTTATACAATCTGAATATCTGTGTTTCTGTATCACCACAATTTTCAGATGTTGATCATACTTGCTGGCCTTGTACCAAGGCATTTCAAGCAATAAATTATGTTCATCACAAAATCTTAGTTGCACTCTAAGTCTCTCTATGAGGGTACTAGTCCTATTCTCTTAAAACACACAGTATTTTATGACAGCAGATAGCACAAAACCTAAGGAAAATACTAGCACTAAATAATAAGAGAACCACAACAGCTGCCATCTCTTCTACAGAAATGAACTATAATGCCAGGTTAACTAGTGTCCAAGTCAATAGAGTATTTACAAACATGAATCTTTAACATGTTTTCTGCCACCCTTAACATAAATTAACACAAACTTAGGCTTGTCATGTAACCGTCCCTTCACTCGGAGAAAAAAGCAGCACCTTTTCCAAGTGAAACCAACCATAGAAATAACTGATTAAAATATTACAAAATACAATTTCAGTATCTTTCATTAACTTATCATTATCACTGAATAAAACTCAGATTAAAAATGTGGTCTGATAAAACAAGTGGTGGAAACTCAAGCAAAACAAAAATACATTAATATAACTGCACACACGATGTAAAAAACATTAAAAGGTTGTGTTACATGGGATTATTTTAATACAATTGCACAGCATTTCCCAACATGTCTATCAGCACAAAGAATAAAATGCCAGAGTTTTTATTTTAAACATCTTTATTGATTAACAAGTAATAATAATAAAAAAATTCTTGAGACACAGGAGGTTTCCGT
The DNA here is from genome assembly GCA_013399365.1 of Pampusana beccarii. NCBI lineage: Eukaryota > Metazoa > Chordata > Aves > Columbiformes > Columbidae > Pampusana > Pampusana beccarii. Next base: position 11,854 of record VWYH01006479.1, read on the forward strand.
GTAAAAAAACATTAATTCAAAATCCTTCTCTCTTGATCATCCTAGAAAATAAAGAGGGAAGAAGTTAAAGATCTTTCAGTCTTACAACTAGTCATCTAAAAGCACCAATACACCTCTATTCCTACTTTTTTCATTTAAAAACCAAACTGCATTCATGTGTTTACAAAAGATGTGTTAAAGACACGGTATTTGGCTGGGACCTTAAGGTATAATTATGCATACAACACAGAAGTGGTCACATGTACTTTCAAATGAAAATGTCATTTCATAGTGGATTACACTAAATCTCAATAATTAAGGGTAATAGAACTCATGATCTCATACAGGGCTCTACCATGATTATGAGTTTTACTGATAAATAACCAGGTCGTTTAAGACTGATTATACCCACTAGCTTTAAATCATGAAAAATGCAATTAAAAATCAAGAACATTTCATCATCTTGAATACTGTCTTTAGTAAGGAAGGAATTTTAGAAGGCACTTACCGAAATCAAAGGTCAGATGGAAAAAAAATACTGGTGTCCATTCTTCTAGATGCTTAAGACAGTAATTGCTGCCAGCAGCAGGAAGAACACTGTAATTTTTCACACGAACATTCATCTGTATAGAGAGCACTTTATTTTCCGGACCACCTGTGAACTTGTACCATGATGCTCATGATTCATGCTCATGACAGAGCACTTAATTATCCCATGCAGTGAATTATCATCTTTATGTTCCAAGCAAGATGTGTTTTCATACAGCTGCAATCAGTAATCTTGCAAAGTATACTTCACAGAATAGAACTGTGAGCATCCACAGAGTAACCCCCACATTACAGCAGCCACTGTGGTGATATTTTGGTTTTTTTCTGAAGTTAAAGCTCTCACTGGTTTCACTGGAAGTTTTGAGTGCATGAGAAAGGTAAAAGGCCTATTAATTTACTATATTTAAGACAGTAAAAAAATCCTGTATGAAATGGAGACAATATTTTAGTAGCTGCTATGAGACTGATGTAATACTCATTTCTGGCAGAGTTTGAACAAAGAATCGTATATGAAATGTCCAATTTTCTTCTTATGTTTTAAATGCATTCTAGCATATTATCTGTTCTTGAATGTTAGCCAAGGAAAGGTAACTTGTCACATATACAATCCACAAAAATCTTGCTCATGTTTATGGAATTATAAACCTCCAAATAAATCTGTTATGGAAATGATGAAAAAAAAGAGACCACTTTAAATCTCCAATTTTATTCAAGTCAACTATTTTTGAGCAAAATGCTGATAAACTATTTTTTGTTGTGAAAACAGTAATAGGTAGCAATTCTGTTTTTCTAACATTTTTATGCAAGCACATAATTAGTAGAAATTAAGTATTTATAATTAAGAAAAGAAAAATTTTACTTTTCCCTTTAAAATACAAGCAGAGCGTTAACAAATTACCTAGTTCCACTATTCAAAATACTGAGGTATTTATTTTTTTAAACCAAAAAAATTGTTCGTTGCAATGAAGCTTGTAACAACATCCCTAGTAATGCACTTCACCACTGACCTTATACTACCACTTAACAGTACAGACTCCAGCCTCCATACACACTCATTCCTCAGGCCCTCCTGCGAACACCAGCAAGGGGACTGGGAGCCAGCATACACTGGGATGGAAGGCTCTGTGACACACACATCTCCACGTGCAGGAAGCACAGCTACTCACTTAATTTGCAGGTCACCTCATCTTGAGACAAGACTGAGACAGAATCACCTTCCAGGAGATGATTTCGCAAAATTACTTTTCCCAACTTTTCTGAAAGAATTGCTTCGGGAAAACTTACCCAATAAGATCAAGGAGACAGGATTCATCGTCGTCATCATCCATGACAACTAGAACAAAAAGGGAAAGAATGGATATTTGATACATATCCGATAAAATATTTTCTTTCAACAATAATACCAATTTAGAATATCTCAATATTTTTATTAAACAATTTATGAAGCTCACAGATGTCTACTACTGGCAAAGTTCTCAAATAAACCTGTACCTTCTACAGAGGTCCACTGATTTATCTCAAAATCAAATTCAGTCACATGTAATGATGCACAAAATCCCACGCAACGCTTCACCATCTAGGGTGTATTTTAGAACTTTAAACTGTAGAAAGACAAATGATTAACCAAACTGATTAAACAGAACTACTATGACTTAAAAAAAAAAGAAAAAAAAAAACAACCACAACACTGAATGCAATCTTAAGACTCCAAATAAAATGCTTCTGTAGGAATTTAATCCCAGTGAGGGAATAACCAAACACTACAGAACCTACGAAGACTATAACAAATTTGTGGCTATAACACTGACCAGCCAAGAAGGTAAACAAATTTAGGTCAGTATTGTGAGGATGCTGTTATAGACTAGAACCAAAACTATAGCCAAGACACTACAAAGCATTAAAAACCACTGTTCTCTAGCATGCCTTTCTTAGCTATTGCTAGGAACAACATGGCCACTTCCAGCTTCTCCTCAACAATACTCCAAGTGTACTTAAAAGAAACTGAGATTAACAGTACGAAGTTCTGACAGTTCTTTTCACAGTGGGTGCATTACCCAAACTGAATGTAAGCATCCATGCACTAGGTGCTGAGCATTTTTAGCCTCACAATATCATGACCACCAACTCTCTTACACCCTGCCTACTCGTTTGGTTGCTGCCTGTACCAAACACATTCCAGCACTCTCCTCCGACCGCTGTTCCTTCGAAGCTTCTGTTTGCATATCCTGGTTCTCCTGCTCACTGTAGCTCTCAGAATGTCATCTGAGACTGTACCTCCTCCCTTTTCCCTGTCAGTAACTCTCAGGACCATTTTACCCTTCCTTATTCTCTCTGTAATGATCCTATCTAATCCACCAGTTCAATTATCAACTGATGCTAGCATTTCCTAAACCTCTTGGTACCCTGGCTTCTATTTAGTTATTCAAACTCATCTTCATAGTATCTTATAATTATAGCACATTTATCACTGTGCATTCCATGCCTGCTTTTTTCTCAATTTCCCTTAGAAAGTCTGCTATCATACTTATCACTCAAATTTATTACTTCAGTTTTGGCTTTAATTCATTTCGCTCTCTCTCTACTTCTCACCAAATCTAAACTTATTCTCCCTGACCAGATCCATGTGAATCATTCTTCAGGCTCTCTCTCATACAGATCTCCATGATGAGTAAGACAACGAGGGGAAAGGAGCATCACAGAATGGTTGGGGTTGGAAGTGACCTCTGGAGATCATCCAGTCCGACCCACCTGCTAAAGCAGGTTCACCCAGAGCAGATCACACGGGAACATGTCCAGGTGGGTCTTGAATGTCTCCAGAGAAGGGGACTCCATAACCTCTCTGGGCAGCCTGTTCCAGGGCTCTGGCACCCAAAGTAAAGAACTTTCTCCTCATATTCAGATGGAACCTCCTGTGCTTCAGTCTGTGCCCGTTGTCCCCATGCTCTCATTGGGCACCACTGAAAGGGGTCTGGTCCCATCCTCTTGACACCCACCCTTGAGATATTTATAAGCATTGATGAGATCCCCTCTCAGCCTTCTCTTCTCCAGGCTGAACAGACCCAGCTCTCTCAGTCTCTCCTCAAAAGAAAGGTGCTCTAGGCCCCTCAGCATCTTCGTAGCCCACCACTGGACTCCCTCCNCCTGTTGTCGACCAAAATTCCCAAGTCCTTCTCTGCAGTGCTGCTTTCCAGCAAATCTGCCCCTAAGCTGTACTAGCGCCTGGGGTTATTCCTCCCCAGGTGCAGAACCCTACACTTGCCCTTGTTAAACGTCATCAGGTTTTTCTCTGCCCAGTCCTCCAGCCTGTCCAGGTCTCGCTGGATGGCAGCACAGCTTTCTGGTGTGCCAGCCGTTCCACCCAGTCTGGTATCATCAACAAACTTGCTGAGGGTGCATTCTGTCATACAAGAGGCTGAGAGCACCAGGACTGTTTGCCCGGGGAACAGAAGGCTTTGGGGGAACCTTATCCCTGTGCACAAACACCTGGTGGGAGGCTGTAAAGAAGACCAAGCCAAACTCTTCTCAGTGGTATCCAGTGAACGAACAAGAGGCAATAGGCACAAACTGAAACAAAAACCAAAACACCACACCTCCGAGGGTAGTCAAACACCAGCACACGTTTTCCAGCAAGGTTATGGAGTCTCCATCTTTGGATACAGCCCGAACCCAGCTGGACACAGCCCTGAGCCGCCTGCTCTGGCTGAGCCTCCCCACAGAAGGACGGTGGAGGAGCTGATCTCCTGACCTCCCTTCCCACCTCAGCTGTCCTGTCATGCTGTACCCTCTTTCCTGACATTTTTCTATACTCCACTGATTCTGAAACTGGTTTATACTTTAGACTAGGGCACCTTGTCCTCTGTACTGCGTAGCCTCATTCAGATTTTTTCTTCCATCCCCCGTGCTTTAGCTTACAGAGAAGGCAGAAGCAAAACCAAAGGATACATCACTGTAAGTATCCCCCAGTACCACCTCTTTGGGAGAACAGGAAAACAAATCATGGCGACACAGAACTACCTCAAATGTCAACAAAATCAGTATTCGTGAAGGATTATGTATTTTAAATAATTTCTCCCATGATTCAGTAGCACATCTGCTCACTGCTGCGCACAGCCACCAGCATGAGCACTGACCATGCAATTTAATGCTAAGCAAATAACATGACGTTTAATGATGTCACGAAATTTAAATGTGCATTAGTAAGAACAAATTAATAAGCGATTAAGTCATTAGCATTCTGCTTGACTGCACACTTAGTACTTACAGAAAGCTGCTACTTCCTCTAACAGCTAAACAGCAAATCCACTTCTAAAAAGCAAGGTTTCAAAGATCCCTAGCTAACCAAAAGTAAAACTAAGCTCTACCCAGAGTCAACGGGATGTTTGTTTTCACACTACATGCCTACTTTTGAAAATCCTACCCCATGTATCTATGGCAATACCAACATGTAAAATAAAATAGTAAAGTAAACTGAAGAGTAAAATAAAATAAAATAAAATTAAATTAAATTAATAAAATAAAGTCTGTGTTTTACCAAACCAAATATTGTCCATGATTATACTACAATAAGGGTTCAACATCACGGAAAGTGACCACAAAGAATGTTGTTCAATCATTACTCCTACTACTAACACGAATTAGACAACTTTATAAATTCACTAAACTCCTGAGAACTTATATATAATGATTAGAAGGAAAATAAATTGCATGAAAACACCAATGAGATAAAATCTTAACGGTAATATATATTCTTCACTATTCAGCTCTTTAGCTGAGCACACTGGTGGCTTTACTGTAATAGGAAAAATAATTTGGTTTTTTCCTCATTTCACAAATATGACACAAGAAAAATCTACCCAACATACTGTAAACTCCTACCAGTATACAACAGACAATAAGACCCAAACAAAACAGCTGCATTTTTTATAAACACCAAGAATCCCAAACAGTCCCCTCCAGAAGTTCATCTTCCTAACACGCCTTATAACACTCTTTCCATCACTAGCAGAATCCTATGCGCACACAAACAAAAAATACTATGTCAACTTAAAAATAAACTAAAAAACCAAAAACAAAAACCAAAACCAACCCACACACGTGGTTTACCAAAGAGCTAATCTGTATAAAACCAGGTTTTTATACAGCTGGTCACTGTACCATCACTGAGCCAAAACCACTCTCCTCACACACCGCCCTTGCTACACTCAGAAGTTGTTCTGATCAGCGTTCACAGACTAAGTGACTACGTGCTCCTGCGCCCTGAGAACTGCACATGAAGCATGGCCAGACTGCTCCCATCCCCACAAGTGACGGGTAGGTAACACTACACTAACGTGACGCTCTGTGGAGTGCTTTTGTGAAACACCACAGGACCACCATGCCATTTAAACAGCACACACAAGGGTACGTGGTCTGTAAAAGGACGATCAAGATCACAGCCAAGCCACAAACCTATTTAGAGTAAATTCTGCTCCTGTTTCACCACAGAGACCCAAGATCTACATAACCATGTAACTGCAGGTCTAAATCTTTTTAACTGATGCAGATTTTCAGTGAGGATTAGCGTCCTCTTAACTTCAGGACATCAACAGAGGAGATGCACAACCAGACCGAGTTCTTACTCACCCAAAAGCAACTACTCGCTCAGTCTATTTAGAAAAGAGGGCAACTTTAGCAACACATGACCTTGACACAGATGATCATTTAAAAGTGTGTTAATAAACACAAGCCTGTCCTGTGAAATTTTCCTAACACATTTTCTACAGTACAAACGGTAGAAAAGTTTGCTGCTTTACTTGCCAACTATCTTTTCAGTTTTTCTATACACAAGCTACACAAATTCTATCCTTCCTGCTGTTTGTTAACACATAGTGGGCCAAATCAATGACTGATCTATGAAATAGGTATTTACTGTATTAAACTTAGACAGTTTGAAAATAAAACTTGACACAATGAGTGGAATTAAGGGGATTAGAGTTAACGTAACCTAGATCAGTTGTCTCCAAAGTGCAGTCTGTGCACAGGACACTCCATTGGGATGCAGGAAGAAAATATTAAAACCTCAGTAGTACACGTATTTACTTTGTAAATAAATATACATATATTGGGGGTGCATGCTCAAAACATTTTTACCAGCAGGGGTGTGCGATCAAAAACATCTGGAGATCACCGGCCTAGGCTCTCAAAGACTGACTCTCTTCTGTGTTTCCATCAGCTGACAGAGGCTTCAGCCCCAGAGCAAGTGGGGCGGGTGGGGGCTCTGGGCAGGTGAGGTTTGTAAGGGCCACCAGAGCCCATCTGTGTGCCCAGGGCCTGGCAACAGCCCCGGACAGAGACACTTACAGAAAAATACACACTGGGAGGATTCATACAGCCTGCTAGACAGCTGGTATAGTGCAGCCTAACAAATACCTAGTCATCACCAGTATTGCTCTACAGTGTTCCAGGTTTCCTTTCTAAAATAAATAAATAAGTAGGTTTCTTTTAAGTAGGCCAAAACTCAGCCCTGCTGGTGCACCCAACTAATTTACAAAGGGCAAACCTTACTAATTAGTCACAACCCAGTACAGATATTCCCTGTAACTTATTATTAGCAAAGCCTCTACTGTTTTGTTTCACACTCCTGCTACCGCACTGGTGAACCCGGTACGTACTTCCATGTGGGTCACGTGTACCTGTGGAACCAGAACTGCCTCTCCCTTTCGGGAAATAACCACAGTGACCAACAGAAAGGTGAAAGCAATAAAACTGAGAAGGAAGTCCCAGCTATGCAGGCCAGCCCTCTGGGGACTGCTGAAACTGAAAACCTGTACCCTCCCAGTGCTCTCACCTCACTACAGAGCAACAGAACAGCCTTGTGCCCCTCTCATCCAGCTTTTTCCCCAGTCAGCTCAAAGGCTGGAACAATCGCCTGGTACAGAAAATTGATCTGACAAAATACACTGATCCGTTTCAACTGGGATTAGCTTCTCGATTTGGTTCCAGCTTGCCATGGGGCTCTGCGGGCGGCAGTGCCAGCACAGGAGGGAGCAGGAACGAGGGAGCTGGGCAGCTGGGTGCGAGGACAGCAGCAGCACTTCAGCCAGCTCAAAGCCACGGCCGGGCTGCAGCCACACACGTGCGGCTAATGCAGCCACCGCTCTCACGTTAGCTACGGTGCAGGCAGCAAGTCCATGGAAATTATTATTCCTCTCTACTCACCACTTGTGAGCTCCCATCTGAAATCCTGTGTCCATTTTTGCCCTGCCCCCCCACCCCCTGCTTCTTTAGAAGAAATACAGAAAAAACTTGCAGGAGTCCAGCAGAGTGCCAATGAAATCCTGCAGGCACACGACACTAAGCCTGAGGGAACTACACACTTCTTCAGCCTGGACAACAGAAGGCTACCTGAGGTGCTACCTGCTGCCTGCCACTACCTATAAAAGGTATGAAGACGAGCAGAGCCAGCCTCTTCTCATCAATGTACAGCAAGACACGAGGCAACGGCCAAAATGTGCAACGCAGAAAATCCCAGCTACATAGAAAAGAAGTACACAAACCAGAATGATCAAGCAAGAGGGTGGAATCACTCTCTTTGGAAATTTTCAAAACTCAAATGGCCCTGACCAACCTGTCCTAACTTTGAAGTTAGTTCTGCTTACAGCAGTGTGCAGGGCCAGCTAACCCTCAGCGGTCCTATCAGCCTAGGTTTCTCATCACTTTGCTACACAATCCACAGTATTATGCAATGCATGTAGTCATTAAAACTGGATTTGTCCAGAAATAGTCCAACTACTCATACACGCTTCATACACTGTACATGAGTTTTATAACTCAAAAAATGAGAGTACTCAAAACCATCGTAAATACTGGATTTTACATTCAGTCAAATTATATTCAAGCTTGCAACAAAATAATTATTTTCCTTTCTCATTTACAATTTCATACAACCTTAATACACAACTTCTGATACAAAACAGTAAAATACTATCTTCACATTTTGTAAAAAGCCTAAGATAGTGGGTAGTTTAAGAAAACCAACATTTAGAGCAAAAATTCCCAAAAGTATGAGAGAATCAACATTAAAACTTGGTAAGCCACAAGTAAATAAATTTATCTTCAAAACTGTTCTAAAAATCTACTGACTCATGACTTCCATGCTACTATGCAGCACCAATTCCTGACTGGCAGCACGTTGGCCCATGACTTCTGAGAGTGGATACTGACCTTCGGAAACCAAGGCTTTAAAGCAGGGGTGTCAAACTCATTTTCACCAGGGGCCGCATCAGCCTCGCTGTTGCCTTTGAAGGGCCTAATGTAATTTTAGGACTGTATAAATGTAGGAGTAGTTACATTTATACGGTCCTGAAATTATTTTTGGCCCCTCGAAGGTAACTGCGAAGCTGATGCGGCCCCTGGTGAAAATGAGTTTGCCACCCCTGCTGCAAAGCAAGGAAATGACTGCTGTAGGTACAGCTTCATAGTGGGAGACAGTCAAGCTTGCATACAGCAACATACGTAGTACCTGAAGCAACTACTGTTTGAGTTCTGAGATATGCCCACTAATCCTCACAAGTTGGATAAGGCTTTGTACATATCAGTCAGCAGGAACTCTGACGACACCTCCGTCATGCTTTATAAAAGATCGGAGCCACCAAATCTTCTGTACCGTTCTGTTGCCCTACGCAATTCTCCAGAATGTAAATCTACAATCTCAACAATAATGGTAACTTCACTATGGAATACCTGAACAAATAAGTTGTCACTGTAACAATAATTAATCAGAACAACAAAAACATAAGAAATCAAAGTTACTGTAACAGTCACTGCAGAGAATGGTCTTGTAGTGAACACTGTGCTACATCAGATTTATGACATTTTTATTCTTCACATCCTTTTTGAATGCAGATGTAAGATAACTCTATCAATCCAATATTAGTATCCATCCCTTGTCAAATTACATCAGAGTATCACAGCAGCATTAAGTGATTCCACACGACTGTAGAGGCAAAACACCCAGAGCTGAAGTCCTTCCACCACAGCTCCCATTAATTTTCACAGTGCCAACCAACATTTTACTCAGTATGCTTCTGAAATAGAGGGGGGGAACAGGGGGGAAGAGAAGAAGATGCTATTTTACGACACACGAAGTAACGTATATCACTTAAGCAGTATGCACCTCATGTTGCCCAGGCGCTGTAACTACTGCCTTATGCACGCTGTCGGTTATCTCTCAGGTTCCCAACAAGCCTTGGACTCGTTGAAGGAAACTCACCTGCGTAGGAACAAAATCTCACTTGCATTCTCTGCAACACAGGAGTGTAAGAAAAGAATATAAACTCAAAGCCTTATTACCATATATTTTATTCTTAAACTTCAAGTCCATTCTACTTTTGAACAATCTAATATCTTGCAAACTGGACAATTTCAGGGTTTTGTAACTAATCATGCATGTGTTTTACAACCAACTTGAGAGCTGCTCACCACACCGAGCCCTTTATTTTCAATAAACTGATTTTTACACATACAGAATACAAAACCCAAATATTAAGAGGTATTTCTACTTCACCCTTCTCATTACTGTAATACATGATGTGCAGCAGAATAGTGACACAGTATTCAATGCAAAAGCGGTACATATTGAAAATCTACATTGCAAATTCAAGTCTGACTTTCAATTTCACTCAGGCAAAAATACAGAAGGCATAATTATCAAAAAATTGTCACTTCAGGACAACAGGAGAAAGGAAGCAAAATTAACTTTAAAAATCTATTTTATAAAACACAAGGATTTAACTACTCACTCGTAAACCATGCTATGCTTATATTTTACAGCATGTCATTATTCCTCACAAATATTTTCTCTCCCAGACTAATCAACAAAAAGCAACTACTACACTGTTGTGAAATCTATCAGGAACTGTGCTCTAAAAAAAGTGAATAAAGTAAGAAATTCAGGATTCTAACCTAGTAACACAGCAATATGTAAGTCTGAACTTTCTATATAGATATGAAAATGTGTTTTTATTTCAAGATTCTAAATCCAAGTAGTACTTTCAAGACAAACTGACAACGTTTGAAATTGCTGTGGAACTGAATTTAAGCATCAACATTTCAAGACGTATGTATGCAACGGATCGTGAGAAGAAATTTGTAATTTTAAATATTCAGAAGAACAATGCAAAACCTCTACATTAAAATCTACTCCAAACAAAAGAGGACTATTCAGGAGTCAGATAAATAGCAACGATCATGTAACACTGAAGTGCTACCTCTCATGAACTGCCAAGCGCAACAGTATGTATCTTCATGGTTTCTAAGATTTGGCAGGAGATGAACACCTAAGAGGACAAGCAGAGAGTCTTTACACAATTTTGAAGTACCAGCTCTACATACAGAAAGGCAAATAAAAACCACACACTAAAGCACAGACAACCTATGAGAGGTCGTTTACCCAACTCTTACATTCAATTTCCCATTAGTATACCAGAAAAGATTACTGATTTGAGTTTGGCAAATGTGGTAATTTATCAAGCTTCCAAAAACTAGAGTGATATTTTAACATATAAAGAAATAAAAGAGGTGTAATCTCAACATTTCCCTCAGAAAGGAATGTTTGCCTGCCCAAAGGAAGCTAGATACTCCTAAGTATTTACAGAAACTACTGTATGCAATAAAAAAGGCTATTAGCATACATTATTTGTGCAACACAATACTTCAAGAAATGTCTTGAGTCAGTTCTTCGCATGTTTTTACCTTGTTTCTACTAGCCTGTGTCACTCTAGAACATTTCAACACCAGTGCAAGAAAACAAACAAAAGCAATAAAACTGATTGTCTCTTTGTGCCAGTTAATCATGGTAATTTTTATTTTGCCTAAAACCTCGGTGATTCTCAATTAAACCAAAAATAATACAGACACAATAGCTGGGTTTTTCCACAATGAAAGCAGAAGCAAGTGAACATTTGAAAATGAAGATATACACACTCATTTAACTACATGGTTATCTTGAAAAACGCATCAGTTCAGGTCAGCGTTTACACATTTACCTTGGTGCAACAAGGGCTTTCCTGATACTGCTTATTCCAACTTTCAAACTAGTATAGCTGTAGGTCACAATAAAAGGTAGAATAGTTTATTAATCTTGCTGCTTTTCCGCTACTGTAAGACAGCAAAACATGCTTGTTTTTGCAGGCAATCCCTGTATCTATGCTGGACTGGGTATGTCACCATAAAAAAACCTTTAAAGCACAGACACGGCTTATTCCAGCAGAACTACAAGGAGAAATTATGCCAACTCCCTGAACAGAATTAACTACATTACAGAAGAGGCTCTTATGCCTGGACTGTATCTATTACTTAGACGGGACGACAGTTCCATGCTCTCACTGCTACATTAAAAAGCACCAGCCATTAGACTTATCACAAGCCTAATGGAGTGTGAAAAGGCACGATCACTGACCATTAGAGCCACATTAGAAAACATAACTGCACTTATGCAGATACAACTTTTCTGGAATCAATGTGGAAGTACACCAGCAAACCTGAAAATATAGCTGGAGTACTGTGAATGTCCACGTAGCAAACCAATGCATCCAGACCTGCAAAGCTCTTCAAATATAGACTATGGACGTACTTCTGGTGCCAACTTCATGGATACAGAAAGCGTCCTTGGAGGAAACTGGAAACGCAGTTTATACCGACAGGACTCTTTTTTTTTTTTTTCCCTCCTCTCAGTACAATTAAACTAAATACATAAACTACTTGAAAACAACACATGGAGGGGTGGGGGGGTGGCAGGAAAACTGTGCATCTATAAGGTGATATAAATATTTAGCTATGGGAGAACCATCTCTGTCAAGTGCACAGGTATGTAGCACTGACCTAAGGCCACACAGAATATTATCAACTCAAGAATACAGGCGTTAATACACAAGGCAAGTACTCTTAAGTACGAACAAAACAAGAAGACATTTAAAATACATTAGTATCATACTCGCAAACAGGCCAAGGTCCACCAATGAAAGCACAATTGGGTTCGTGTATAAAGATCGTGAGCTTAAGCACTCCTCAGTCAACAAGCTGCGAGAAATACAAAGTACCACTTGCAACAACAACAAATAGAAAACACTTTTAAGCTCGGACCAAACCAAACAAATAGATCTAAAAAGAATAGATGTAGTATATTTAAATACTCTCTAACAAAGATCCCAAGATGATAATACATTTTGCTCAAAGGCGAGCAGGTCAGTGTAGAGAGTATATACATAGTCATTTGGCGTGTACTATGCCCTGAGATAATATAAACTGGTCATTTTTATCCCATTTTTGTCCTTTGTTCATAGTTTTCACTAATTAATGAAAAAATCCACACACAATCTGGCAGACATTAGCGTATAGAGAAATTTTATTGCATAAAAATACACCACTAAAAAAAAATCAGTCTTGACCTCAAGACTACTGTTAGCATAAATGCAAAATAATCACTTTGAATGCATTTAATGTAATAACATTTCTGAAATACGTGAACAAATACTGTATTCCACACTCAACAGATTTTTAAACAATAAAAGTTTTAGCAGGTGTATTGTTTAAAAAGCTAAAACGTTAACAAGGTTGTCCCCACCAAAGTCTTTAGAAACCAGAGTTTATATCCAGACAGTCTTTTTAATATATGCCAAGCCATAAACGTGTATTGCACTAGAAATGTTGTTTAAAACCTCTCAACATCAACAGACAAATGACTGAAACAGCCTTAAAACTAATCCCAAATTTTAAAAAAATCTCCCACTTCCTTCAGGGACGAGCAAGAAGCGTGGGGAAGCCCTCCTATGATCTGTCAAAAAGCATGAAAGGGAGAACTAAACAAGCATTCCACCTCCTTGGTGGTCACAGCACGAGTGGGCCTGGCAGCATACCTGCTGTTCCTCAATACAGATGTTGTTGGTATTAAACTAAAGCCTCATGAGCATTCATCAGATTGCACAGAAATGTGGAAAAAAAAAAATCAAAAAATAGGAGACCACTTCCAACACCCTCCCTACAAAACAGCACCAAAAGGAAACTCTGAAAGCCTGTTAAAGTGGAGCTGCCAAATTTGAATAATTTGGAAAAGGCACTGCTTCCTGTGAGACGTACGAGTGACAAAAGATTGAATGGCTGCTAGTCCCTCCCCTCAAAAGAATTACCGAGAGTAACCGCAACGCTATGAATTACCTACCTACCCACCTAAAAGTTACTTGCCCTTGTATTTTTGCGAGCACTTTCAGAGGAGCTAAAGTGAGGGCTGCTTTGCCATATGTGCTGCACAACAGCATTTTTTAAAGATGGATTTGTTTTTTAATGACATGCTGGTTTTTTTGCCATCATTCAACAGGGTGTTCTTTCAAACCTTTTGTTTTCCTACACTGTGAAGGCATCTCAAGGAATGTGTCTTTCAAGAGGTATGAAATGTGATGTTTACAGGCTTTAATTCTGGAGCAGAGTCACCTCGGAACCAAACCCGTTTAACACCTCACAGGACCTCGGGAGATGGGGGAGAGCTGAGAAGGCCAAACAACTCCGATGGTGCCATTCCCAAAACACCCATGCGGGGGAAAAAAAAAAAAAAAGAAGAAAAAAAAAGAAAGGCGAGCAGCTTCTGGGATTTCGGGGAGAGGATTTCTCGGCTCCCGAAACAGAAAGAGAAACGGCGCGAACGGGGCGCGGCGGCAGCAGAAAGGGCCTTAAAATGGCGCCCGTGGGGGAGGAGAGTCAGAGCGAAACTGCGCAACAAACGCTGGCAGCGGGCCAGACAGCGCCATCTTCCCCGCTCTCCCACTCCCACCGAGAGCGGCACCGCCGACACCGAACACCGGCCGTCCAGCCCGGGCACGGCCGGAGCCGCTCCGGGGCACTTCGCTCTTCTTCCAATCTCGTTTCGCTCCGCGCTGCCGAGCCCCGGGGAGAAGAGCGGGGTGCGGGGAGCTGAGAACCGGGAAAAAGCAAAGGCCTCCGCATCGCTTTCCTTCCCCCACTGGTTAGTTACTAACAGTTTTAAGTAAATATAAACGTGCCCGCTACACGTCCTTCCATTTTTCCCGGTTTTTAACATTACTAGCTCTGCTTTCTGCCGCAATCCCTAAGTTAATTTTGCAATAAATATCAGAAACATTATAAATCAAGTACTGAAGTCCCGTCCCGTTCCCCCCCAAATAAATACGAACTGAGGATTTCAGAAAATTCCTTCCACAACCCAACCGCTTTTAGGCATAAATAAAAACTATAGAACATTGGTTTTTTTACGGAAAATAATCCCAGCAGCACAAAAGATGAGATTCACGTCCTCGAGCGAATCAAAGCAAAACGAGTTACTCCAGAAGAGACGGTTTATTGTTACATTTTTAAAAGAGGCGTTACAGTTAAATATTCTCTCTCCAAAAGAAAAAAAAAAACATAAGAAATCACAGTGAAAAATATGGTCCTGAAAAGGAGGAAAAAAAAACAAAAAAAAAAACATAGAAAAAAATAGTCCGGAAAAAAAGAAAAAAAAAAAAAAAAGGCGCCATTAGCCCAAACCTACCGCTCGAGCATTTCGCGCACACACAAAAAGCAGCACCGTTTCCATTCCGTGGTTAAAAGCAGGAGGCACGGAGAAATTCAGAGGAAATTGCAAATAAAGAACCAAAGAAATCAAATCAGATCTAGTAGCGACACCGAAAACCAGAAAACGAGTGAAAAATAAATCCCCAGAAGGCACAAATCTGAGACATAAGCTCAAAGAAATGACAAGATTAGGGTGGTGGCGAGAGGACGGGGGAAAGGAAAAAAATAAGCCAGGAGTGAAAAAGGAAAAAAGAAAAGAAAAATCCTTCCCAGCTCCACAGCCAGGAGAGAGACGAAGTGTCTCCATTTTCCCGACGAGAAAGAAGAAAGAGTGTTTCGCAGACCACAGAGCTTTAGAGAAAAGCAAAGAAACGAGGGGGGAAAAAAAAGAGGGAGGAGATTTGAAAAGATTATTTTTCTTTCTCCCTCACACACTCTCTCTATCCCCCTCTCTCCCTCTCACTCTCTCTCTCACACTCACACATAACACACACACACTCTCTCCCTCCTCTCCTCTTTTCCATCCCTCTCTTGATGGCCATCAAGGGGGCGGAAAATTAAAAAAAAAAAAAAAAAAACAACAACAACAACTAATTTTAAACCGGCTCAATCAATGAGTCATTAAAAGAGATTTTTCTTCCCTCCTCTCCTGAATTTGCATGGCATCAGCAAGAAAAAAAAAAAAAAAAA
>VWYH01006479.1:39194-128955 GCA_013399365.1 Pampusana beccarii
CCCCGGCGGAGCCGCCCCCGGGAAGGGCCGCGGGCGGGGGACAGCGGCAGCCGCCCCCGCAGCAAGGGCCGCGGCACTGCCCGAAACGGGCGCGGCTGCGGGAGGAAGGGGTTGGGGGAGGGGGGGAAGGAAGCAGGCACTTCCGCGCGCGCGCGCAGAGGGGGAGGGCGGGGAGGGCAGGGGGTTATTTATAGCCCGGCTGCTAATTTGGGTAGCGGGATAACGCGCCCCGCGGAGCGCGGCACCTGCCCCGGCACTCACCCCATCCCGCAGAGAGGCGCCGGCTCCTTTAAAACCACCGCAGACCCCTCCCTCTGGCCCTCCTCTCCTCCCGCCGCGAGCCCCGCGGCCCGCCAATCGGCGGCGGCGACGTAACGGGGGCTGTCAGCAGCCAATCGGCGGGCCGCTTAGTGGCCGGAGGAGAGGTGAGGTGGCAAGATGGAGGCTGCGGGAGAGGCGGCTGCTGTCCCCGCTGAGGAGCTGCTGGCGCCGGCCGCCTTCGTGGCTCCCCTGCGGCCTGAGGCGGCCGCCGCCGCCGTGGTGCTGCCGGAGCGGCTGCAGCGGCGGGAAGTGGAGCGGCAGCAGGGCGTGGAGCGGCAGCGGCAGAAGAAGGAGGCGCAGGTGGTGCAGGAAGAGCGGAGCGAGTTCTTTGTCGCCGCCTTCTCCCGGGAGCGAGAGGCCGTGGAGGCGCTGCTGGCGGCGGGGCCGCTGGAGGAGGCGGCCGCCCGCCTGCAAGGGCTGCAAAAGCTGCTGACCGAGAGCGTGCGGTTCCTGGCGCCCTACGAGGTGCGGCAGGGCCAGGAGGCCGTGGCGCGGCTGCAGGGGGACCTGGCGGCCCGGCGCCAGCAGCTGCAGCCCAAGAAGAAATTCGCCTTCCGGTCCCTCAAGAAAGAAGCCGCGCCGGGCAGCGAGCCGCGCCCCGCCGAGCCCGCCCGGCCTGCGGCCGCCGAGCCGGCCCCCNGGCCGCCGCTGTGCGGGTTCAGCGGCGCCGAGAGCCAGGAGCTGGAGCTCGGCCCCGCCGAGCTGCTGCAGCGCGACGTGCTGCTCTCCCAGCTGCGCGGCTGCCGGGTGCGGCTCCGCGGCAACGCCAACACCGTGCGGGTGCGGGACTGCCGCGGCTGCACCGTGCTCTGCGGGCCCGTCTCCACCTCCGTGCTGGTGGACGGCTGCACCGACTGTGTCCTGGTGCTGGCCTGCCAGCAGCTGCGCACCCATCGCACCCGCGACAGCTGCTTCTACGTGCAGGTGACCAGCCGGGCCGTGATCGAGGACTGCACTAAGGTCTCCTTCGCCCCCTACGCCTGGAGCTACCCGGGTATCGAGAGGGATTTCGAGTCTTCTGGGCTGGACAGAAGCAGAAACAACTGGAACCTGGTGGATGACTTTGACTGGCTGGTAACAGACAGGCCTTCACCCAACTGGAGACTGATCCCTGAGCAGGAGAGAATCAGCTGTTGGGACTGACTGCAGAGGCAGCTCAGTACTGAGCAAGAAATCCTGCTATAAAAGCACTGATTCATAAACAGTAGGACTTCATCGCCAATATGCCATTAAATTATTCCAATTGGTATTTAAATTGTGAATTGCAATGTATGACTTTTTTTTTTTTAACAGAAGAATAACCAGTCAAATATAGTTTACTGTTCTTACACAAGTTGCTGCTATGATCTTTATGTATCACTGTGGAATTTGCCAACTACTGCAGTACCTCATTGTTAAGTTTTTCTGATTAAGGTGGGGCAGGGAACACCAACAAACAGCAGCCTTTGTTAGAACTGTTGTGCTGCTTTCACTCACACAGGCAGAATCTGAATTAGCTGCAAGTAGTACAAACTGTACTGGAATGGAAAGATCAGATTTTTTGCGTTTTTGTGGTTCTCAGGTTGCAGATGACGGTACACTATCTTATGGGGTATACAGGAGGGGACTCTGGTGGAGTAATGGGGGCAATGACATCTGTAAGTTTGCTTTATTTAGGCTTTGATTTCAAGTGAGATAAGTCCAAAGGAAAAAAAAAGTCACCTAATGAAAATTTAATGCTCTCCTAATACATTAATGATTGTTTGAAATTAACAAACCTATAGAGGCTGTATAAATACTAAATCTTGGCAGTCTGAAAATATTATGTGAAAGGATGTTCCTTCTGTAAACAATTTTAACTTGAGATGAATAAAATGAGTGCTTTGAGTGTACTTCTGAGGGCAAACAGTAAGTTCTGATTAATGTTACAGAAACTCAGTAATCTGCTCTACTGTAGTCTGAAACTTCAGGGGAGAGGTATTCAGGGATGTCCTACTAGTTGTTTTGTTTGCCTATCAGAAACTAGGCTTTGTGGTGCTGTGATCTTAATTTACAGCCCCCTGATGCTGCGTAAGTGAAGCATTGACAGAAGGAGTCAGTAAAATGGGAAGATGAAGTCCTATATTCCAGTTCCAAAATTGCACAGTATCTTGCATAAAATACACAGTAACTTAAGTCCTGTTTCTTCACTCCTGATAAATAAATTTAAAAGGTAGCAGCATTGTGGAATACAATGTTTTTACAAGACACTGTTAGTAGTGAAGTGGCCACTATTCGTACATAGTAGGTTTAGGTTTCGAAAACCACTCCTGTGACATTTTACAATAAATAATTGTTTATCTTGCCTAAGAATCAGCTTAGAGGTGTATTTTAAAACTGCAAAATATTTATGCTGCCCTACCATCGTGTGTGTGCCTCTAACAGAAAATGAATACTAGCTAAGCCATCGTTGCTGTGATTAATACTTGAAAGTTCTTGAGTGCTTGACTTGTTTTGAGCAGATAAACTTTTTATCTAAGTTGTTTTTAGCATATTTAATTCAAAAAGGGAATTTTTATATCTTCTAAAAATCTAAAACCTTTCATTTTTGTTTACTTCTGTTAATGTGTACTTTTTTACTGAATTGGATTTTGCCTTTCAAATGTATTTAGGTTTAGTTGTTTCAGTTGTCTCTTCACAAATGATTCTCCTAATTGACAGCATCATAAAATGGTTTAAAGGAAACAACTTTAGTCTTGCTTTTAATGTACATAATTTTTAATATCTTTTGTTAAAAGGGTGTGATCAGACGAGGCTCTGAAGTATCTTAACACATCCATTGTAGTAAGTTAAGTCTTTCTTTCCCACATGTCCTGGTAGTGACAAATCAATCCCCTTAGCATCTTCTAGTCCTGGGATTGTTAAGCCTGTAAGAATTACAGAAATGCCTTTGTTCTATCAGCTAAAAGCTATAAACTTTTTAAGTTTACTTACTGTCTTGATGGACTTTGGCAAATCTGGAAATGGAGGTACCCCCACTGGGCTGCAGCAGGCATTGGAGATGTGCGCTTGTCAACACACTTGGAACTGACCATGGCCTGTCAGTGCGTTCCTGCATTAGCTGTTGGTCCGTAGTGTGCAGTATTGCCTGGTTAAACAGAGCGTGGGTCAAAACAAGGAAATTTAGACTTCAGTTTCAGGCTGACAATGCTTCCTTAGTGACATTTTTCAGAGGTCATTTACTGACATCCCAATTCTCAGTGTTTTTTTTCTCCCCTCAAAATACTTCTGTCAAGCCAAAACTATAAGGTAATACTTTTCAGGAACATGACTTCAGAGGATACCACTAAAGATGTTCCAGACAATTACTTTTGCTTAAAAATTTACCATTACCTCTGTAATACAAAACAAGTAACTGAATCTTGCTCTCAAGTATGACGTGAGAAGGAAATTCCATATGAGAACAGCAAGTCTGAAAAAGTTTGCTCAGACAAATACTTAATGTGATTTGTAATACTAAATATGTATCTTCATATATATTACACACACAATTGCATGTTTCCGTGCACCTCTTTTAAATATTAGTTTTCTAATGTAGGATCATACTAGGAGAAACTTAAAACTAATTGGAAATAGAAGTATGTTTTATTATCGGTAACATAGTATGTGACCACAAGTTGTGCACTAGAAAAGGTTTGCTAGCACATTCATAGGCTCGATCAGTGTAGAAAATGCAACTTTTTTAGGTATGGAAGAAAGATAAACACCTAAGCATTTCTATCTAGTTGTTTTAACAACACTAGTTGTAGTATTTTTAAAATTAAAAATACATATGGAAAAGGAAGTCGCAATTGGTATAAGCAGTAGCAGGCTTTTAGCTGTGTGTTCCAGAACACTTCTGACACCACCAATGCAGACAGATCGTGTGCTACTCACCTGTGCTGTAACCCCCAGCATTCTGCAAGTCCTTGTAGGCAGGAGAAAAGTAAAATGCCATGTGAGTGAGAACATATTAGCTGATATCCCGAAAGTACAGTTATTTGTGGGAAAGCAAAGACGTGGGAAAGCAAGATGTGCGGTTCCAGCCACCTGGATGATAAAGGAAGATCAATACTAACATGACCATCTGGACAGTCAAAGAAATAGTACTAGCATAACTAGATCATAGCAAAATATCAAGGGCCTTGGACAGATTGCGCTGAAGTATGTTCCTCGTAATTGTAAAGTGATAGCCCAGACTGGTGAGAATGGTATCTCGGGCTGGATGACCACCCCCAAGTGCATGGCATGTGTGTGCATGGGCCTGGTCTGTGAATGAGTGGGAACGTAACTGAAACAAACATAACATGAGTGTGTTGTGTTTTTAATAATAATTATTGGAAAAACATCTTACATAACATCTTAGTCCAGGCCCGTATCTTTTAAATCCTATAAATTGTCAATGGTTAATAAAGAGGGCCTGAGCCTGGCTCAGCGCTCTGCTCTGCCTGGCTCTGCTCTCGCTGCTAACAAGATCTCTGCCTGTGTGTGCATATTTGTCTGCATCCCAGCGTGCGTCACTCCTCATCGCCGCAGTTATTCATTTGAGAATCCATTTTTCCAGTCAAATCTAGTGGAAAGTGATAACTGGGATGTACTGAGGATTGTATACTCAAGAAATTTTTACAAAAGTATTTAAAAGCATGGTAGGAGTAAGTATATATATATTGAAATATATATATAAATATATATAAACGTTTTACAGGATACTTAGACATACATAATCTGCATTTAAAATTTCTCAGCTATTTTTTAAACTAAATTGCTTACCAACTATTTTCTTAGATGGAAGAAAATTATTTTTATGTTGACACATACTCAAACTAATGTTTTGGAAATAAGACATTAGGGGTACTTTGACACACCTAGATTATAGAGTTGTCTAAGTTATTTCATTGGAACTACTTACAGAGTAAATACTAAACATGTGAAGACTAAAAGTCTAGTCCATCGTATTTGTAGCTTCATTATTTCTTTAATTTTTGCCTCAACTGACAAGGCACCAGAAAAATTGCTTCCTGTCTGCAGGTAAGCCTTACGCTATTTGTTTAAGAGGTCAAAAATAGATCTTGAGTACAGAAGTGATTAAATGTGTTCACTGAGAGTGTCTGGTTTCAACAAGTGAGGAATTTTGTGTTATCTTGCCTCTAGACAACTTGATGGTGGATCATCTCATACATCGCACTGAAACAAACCTTCGAAGAGGGTAAGGAGTGTGTCGTGACGTGCCCCGAGGTGCCAGCAGCAGGTGGCTGAGCTCCCGAATTCCCTTCCTGAAGCTTCCAACTGAGGAATATTCAGAGGGAAGGCTGGGCAGAGTTTGTGCAGCAGCTGGTTTGAGGTGTGCCAGGTGGTCTCCCTCCTCCTGGGTCAAGGAGAGACTTGCAGTGCAGCCTGGACAGAGCCACTTTGTCCCCCTGCTGATCACAGCTTGAGAAGGCAGGGCAACACATGCTTGGTTTCTTCCCTCAGAGCGATAAGCGATGCTGACATGAAGAAAACGCCTGGCAGCCTCTTCTCAGCCAGAAGCCAGGATTGCTTTGTGTCTAACCCGCTAGGGAGAGCTTGCGAAAATCCTCTTCCTCAGGGACCAACGGGGAAAGAGGTCCTCTGTTCAGGAGGCTTTGTGCAAGCCTACGGCACTGAGCTGGGTTCAGGGCTGAGAGGGTAGCAGGTAGAACCAGACTCCCAGTTGTGGTGGAGGGAGGGCAGGAGCAGGCAGACCTGCTTGTGAAAACAAGCTGGTTTCAAGCTGCCTTGCCTAGTAGCAAGATGGAGGACTGAAAGCACAGTGCGAGGGAGCCCCATGAATGAGCAGGTTCAGGGATGGTAATTCCCCAGGCAGCAACGAAGAGGGAGCGCCAGGAGGTAGCACGGGTTGCTGCCTGCTGTGCCATGCAGGCCGCAGTGCAGGCCGCAGTGCAGGCCGCAGTGCAGGCCGCAGTGCAGGCCGCAGTGCAGGCCGCAGTGCACTGCCAGTCACACCAGGGCTGGCAAATGAACCACCAGCACCACCACTCTGCCTCTGTCTGCAGCAGTTTGTTGGTGTGACACACACGTCGGCCAGATTCACATCCCCTGCATAACACAAGACTGAAGCAAACGAAGTCTCCTCAAGAACTTTAGCTCTGGTTTGCATTTCATTGCCACCGGAATAACCCAAGGGACCCCTTTAATACATACCCTAAAGAAATTAGTTTTGCTAGGCCTCAGAAGGGGCTGATAAACTCCTGCCAAGAACGTGGTTATGAACACCTATGAAGATAGCAGAAACTTCAACACGGTAAAACTAAGTGCAATTTGGCCCTGAAAAGAGGGCTCCTTGGCAGAAAGGAAGAAAGTTTCTAAACAGTATGGGACATTGAGATGTGGAACCATTTCCCCCAGAGAGTCACACGAGTATACTCTTGGTTTAAACCTTTTTGAAAGACAGCCTGGTTGGACAGCCCTCCTTCAGCTGACAGCCTTACCGAACTCTTTAAAGCCAGTGAAACTTCTTGGCCTTACCACAGCACTGTAACTCAACCTTTTAAAACTCATATGTGCCTGCGGATTAAACAAAACAGGTTTATGCACAAATACACAACAATGAACCCATAAAAGAAAACTGAGACAGTTCTTGAGCACTGCAGAGAGCTCTGATCGTTGGCATTTGTTGAGGCTGCGAGATAGCACAGACCAAAGCTTGCCTCTGGAGCAGGAGACAAGAGCTTTGCTGCTGCTTCCACCGAGGCCACCTGGAGGTCTTGTCCTGAGAGCCTGCTGGAGTCCAGGCATTTCCCTCTCTCTGTGCCTGCTTCTCTGGGTACCAGGAACAAAAACTGAGTCATTTGCGTTCCCTCTTTATCCCACCCTGTTCCATTTCAATGGATTCTGATTTGGGTTCTAGCAAAACCGTTGTGTGAAAAAACAGTAAGAAATACATGCATAAGACAATTTCTTACATGTTTTTATGCTTTATGATATAAAGTTTATATTTTTGAGGGCTTGGGTTTTATTTTTTTTGATATGAGGCTTTGTGGTTTTTTTAAAGTTTTATCCCATTAAGTAATAGCTATATGTAGACAAGGATCAAATCTCAGTGGCTTTACCTGGAATTGCTTCGGGTGTTACAAAATACTTAGGAATTCTTTAATGGAAGCAGTTTCTGTGAACACACACAGTCCTCCTCTGTCTCCCCTTCATATACATCCTACTTTTGTCTTTCCAAGTAGATTTCTTCCAGCATCTAAGAGTGGGATCTGAGGGCAGACTTGTTGGCTTTGAGGACTGTGTGCACACAAGTACATTTCTTTACCTCCTTTATGCGTCATCCTTTTGCTGTTCAGCCCTGCCCCCTTAACTCCTGCTTTCCATCAGGCTCTCTCCACTTCTTGTGACCAGGACCTTTTTTGTATGCAGCCATCAGATATGCACAAGAAAGCTCGAAGCCTGTACTGTACTAAAAAGCCAGTTTGATCACATACAAGAAAAGATTAAAATATCAAGAAAAAAAATCTGTGCAACTTGTGAAATGTCATCATTTTCATTCACGCTGTGATCTGATTTATCTGACTTACTTGAGGATCCATCTGTTGTGCTGAGATGTTTTCCAGCAGTAATAACTACCGTGAGCCTTTTGAAAGCTTTCAATTCCCAACATATTTCTTTCCTCTTTCTGCAAGTACAAACATTGATTTATAGCTCTTACTCTCTGAGCGGTGAACACTACACCCCAGGCACCACAGTAACACACATAAATACTCATAATGAGCATCTTGGGGGCCAAAGAAAAACTGTTTTCTGAACACGTTACCCACACTGTGGGTAAGGGCAGCTGAAATGCTGGGAACTACCCAGAGCAAAACCAGGCTGAAACCCTCACAGCATGTGTGTCCCAGCGTGGTTGAGGAGCCACAGGGTTCAGTGGATCAAATCTCCCTTCCCAGGGCAGACAACAGTCCCAGCAGCAAATTTAGCTACTTGCCTCTGTTTCCAGCCTCAGGACCTGCAGGCACCTCATGCCACAGCAATAGTAGCCTACTGAATTACTTGTGTACATAGGAGGGGAAAAAAAAAAAGATAAATCAGACCCCCTCGTATCTCTACACAATAATTTCCCATCACAGGTAAAACCAGACATCTTCATCCTTGCAATGAAATCTAACTATTTCTAAGGAAATCAAAATAAAAAAGAACCCAAGAAAGCCACTTGTTTCATATCACAGAGCAGAGTGACAGAAAAATTGGCCCAGGGAATTAAACTTTTTACCAGCTAAAAGCATTTCCATAGTTTAGGCACATGGGATATACCTATCTAAAGGGATTTTTGCTTTTATATCTCATATTCCTGAAGATGAAAGGAGCACAGTTGGTCCAGGACTGGGCAATGGACTGTATAGAAAATACCAGATTGAATTATCTCCATTAAAACCTTTTCCCTCCCTCCTAGCATTAACTGGTAGGTTTGTGGCTTATATTTAGGTTAGCAAGCATAACTTTTTGGAAAGGTACCAATACTGAACTGTTACCCACATAAATTATAATTTCTTAACAACGTTTTGAATTTGAACATATTCATGGGTGAGTTTTAGCAGATCAATAATCATTTGAATTTTATGCTACCCTTTTTTCTCCAAAATGGCATATGAATTATGCATTCGAGCTTAATATGCAACCTCTGAGGCCACTATTAACTCAAACATCCTTGCTGCAATCAGCTTTTGTCTGCTACAGATCAGTTTCAATATTTTCTATTTGAAGTAGCGAGCCATAGTAAATCTGCCCAGTTAAAGGTGAATTCCAGCCAAGATAAAGATTTGTAAGAAAAGCAGGTGCCAAGCAAAACCAGTTTTCTTTTTCGTGCTGTCCACACCCCAAAACATTTCTCCGTGATTCCCCGTGATCTTTCTCTTCCTTGGGATGCTCTGGTTGAGACAGCCCCCAGCTGAGCAGTTTGTGCTGGGGCGGGCACAGGGTTTGTCAGCTCTGTGTCTGAGATAAGCAGGAAGCACTAACTCCCCAGTTTTAAAAAAGTGTTAACTTCATTTTTTTGAAAGAAGTGTCAGAGTATAGCATATGATTTACTGTCACAAATCCCCTTTAAAACTTCAAGCATGGTGAGGTGACTTGATGAGTGAGTAGTTTTTGCCCCTCAAAGCCCCCAGCTGGTGTTGGGAGTGTTGCAAGTACTTAACTAAATGCAGCAAATTTCTAAATCTGGGATGTTTTGGTTGTGCTGATTGCTGTCATATGATTACTTTAAAGGTATTACCTGAAGTCTTGACGGTCTAATTAGTACCTGAGTGTCCCTTCCTAAGCATCAGGTGAATCACTCGTCATCTCCCCCAAAGCATCAGCTTTTTGGGAACAGTTTATTAGGACCCCTCCTCTTACCTTTATTTAAGGAGTGGATTGATGAGCCCTGAAGTATATGCTGCATGTTCTGTTTCACTATTTTTATTGTGAATTAACAGGAAACACCCTAGTAAATACAGTGACATGGTTTTGCTCCATCAGAAATATTGTGGAACGTTAATTTTAAGGTAGCAGGTATTCAGACTGTTGTCTGTGCTCCTGAATATAAGCTTCTCCATACCCAGAGCAGCACCAGGCTTATATCTGCTGTGGGCAGGTTTACTATTTCTTCTTTCATCGCACTACAGAACATATTTCACTGCATATATATCTGTGATTCACAGACCTGATAACAAATTCTTTTTAATTTTAACTGGAGTTTCACTCTGTCATCACTGACAAGAAAGGAACTAGTTTCAGGTTAATTTGTCTAGAATTAAATTCAGGCTGTCAGATAAGCGCAAACTCCAAACTACCTCATGTTTTCTATCTGAGCCCTGGAGGAGTCAATGAAAAGCAGTAATGTGCACTGAGTGGTTATGGGATACTTTGCCAAGAAGCCATGAGAGATGTTGTTTCAGTGCTATGGCTTATTCCACAAAAACGTTTATCAGGCTTTCCCAAGAAACAGCACATGTTGCCCACTTCACGGCAAGCAGCGAGAGTTGCGCGATAGATAGTTGCCTTCCTCCTTTCCTCTTGCACACTCACCCTGGCAACAGCCAGGCCAGCTTAAGGGGAATCCCAGTTACCAGCTACTCTCCAGGTCACTGCAATAACACACAGAGAGGCCAGGAAAGGCCCATGGCAAAAACCTCCTATTAGTGCAGGAAAAAGTAGCACCTTGATAGCCTTTGTCCTTACTGAAGAAACCTCTGGCATCCCAGGATCTCGAACAGCAACAGAGCAGCATCCAAAGCACCAGATTATCAAAATGCTTTTTTTTTAGAAAAAAAAGAAAAAAAAGAAATCAATCATTATTTTTCACACTTGCCTTCCTCCTGGGCAGGTCCCTCGGGTTGGGTGCACCATGCTGCTGGCAGACACTAGAGGATGCCCCCAGGGCGGCAGCAGATCAGGTTAGGCTGTGCTGGGTTGGTTGGGGTCAGGGCAGAGCCTCCCCATCCTTCTCCTGGGGCTGCTCCTTTCCCACCTGCGGCGTTAGCACCCACACCCTCACACACCTGCAGGTTAGTTTGGCGTAGTTGCTTGAGGTTGCCTGAGGCTAATTTTGCCTTGCCATAGCAGGTGGTGAGCCAGCGTGGGACTTTCTCAATAGCTCTGAACTTCTGTAGGGCAAGGGGGAGAGCAGGAGGTGATGCTTCAAAGTGCGTAAAACCCCCAAAGTGCTGGAAAGAGCAAAAGCCCTGCATCCGTGCTTGCCTGAAGGGGCTGTGTGGTGTAGGGAGGGGAGGCCACCACCAAACAAGAGGTTTCACACCCCACTTTTCTACCTGCTACAGCAAGAAAGTGGAGCTGGGCTGCACGTCCCTGGTCAGACCCCGAGAGTCCCTCCCTTGCCGCTGGGTCAAATTCCTCCCTGGTGTAAGCTCCCGGGTCTCCTTGGGCAGCCCTGCTCCCCTCCCTGGCCCAGTGATTATCCAGTAAGCTGCTCACGGCAGCTGTTTTTTTAATAAAAGCACCTCTAGATCTCAGGCTGGGGTTTATTTATTGAGTTTCTCTGAACTTTTCCTTTCTCCTTTCCTCCTGCCAAGGCCCAGAGATGGTACAAGCCCTGGAAGTAAATAGAAAATGACATGCTTAGGTTTTTTAGGTCACTGTAAACTACACGCTTCTCTGCTTCCAGAACACATAAGCCGCAGAATGTCATCTTGGGTCAACACAAAAGGATAAGGACTAGAAAGGTGTAGATATGAATAAATCGGGATCAAATATATTTTTGTATTCAAGCAGCCTTTCTTAATCTCTGAGCCCTCTTTCTTTTTCCCCAAAGGATCCTTATTCTTCTGGCAACAAAGATCTTTTTATCTGAAGGTTTTCACATTCTGCCCATCAGCCTATCATAAGAAAGCACAAATCTACTAAATAGTAAAACGAGGGATTATTTCCACTCATCTGTTGACAGACATTTCTCCAAATTGGATCAAATGATTAAAGGTATTAGAATGACGTCTTGCAGATCCAGATCAAATCATTTGAAACCTTGAGACCGTTTCTCCTTCTCTTGGAAGGAACCACCAGAAATAGTTGTAGGTGCTAATTGCCCATTATTCTCACTAATGTGAAATTGTTAATTGAGATCTTTGGATATTTTTACTTGCTTGAATCCTAACCGGGGCAGCTCAAGATGGAAGGGTCGTGCAGTGGCTCGCTTCCCACCGTGCCGTTTGGGGTCTCTTCCGACGCTTGAATGGGTTCTTCCTCGAGTCGCTTACGCTGAGAAGAGGGGTCCAGGCTGTGAAATCTTCCAACATCTCACATTACGAAGATGGCACTTCTGAAAGTCAAATTCAATCAGAAGAAACGGGTAAAACTAGCGCAGGGACTATGGCTCATGAACTGGTTTTCAGTGCTTGCTGGAATCCTTGTTTTTAGCATGGGGCTGTTCCTCAAAGTGGAACTCCGGAAGCGAAGCGAAGTGATGGACAATTCTGAAAGCCACTTTGTGCCCAATTCTTTGATAGTGATGGGTATATTATCCTGCGCCTTCAATGGTTTTGCTGGCAAAATTTGTTACGATTCTCTGGATCCCACTAAATTTGCCAAGTGGAAGCCTTTGCTGAAACCTTACCTGGCACTATGTTTCCTGTTTAACATCCTCCTTTTCTTCGTTGCGCTGATTTGCTTCCTCACGCGGGGCTCGCTGGACAGCACGCTGGCCCAGGGGCTCAAGAACGGCATGAAGTTCTACCGGGACACAGACACCCCCGGGAGATGCTTCATGAAGAAGACCATCGACATGCTCCAGATTGAGTTCAAATGCTGTGGGAACAATGGCTTCAAAGACTGGTTCGAAATTCAGTGGATCAGCAACAGATATCTGGACTTCGGCTCCAAAGAAGTGAAAGAGTAAGTGACTTAGTGGGATTTGTATCGCGTAGTAACGTTATTTGATCAGTATCGCACTAAAGAAATGTGTGTCCCAACAGGCATTGACTGGAGGGGGCTTTGTATAAAACTTGTTTTTCCTCAAATCTTGCTTAATAAGCATCTCAAATGATCAGCTAAATTGCTTCCTCCCCTGACAAATTCCTCTGACATCATCCAGAACATAAAAAATAAAGCACCAAAATACGATTCTCACTCTTTGTCTGTGTGAGGTAAACAGACTTAATATTTTTTACTGTCTTTTACCTCTTTGTAAACCCATTACGTTGAGCCACACGTAATTACTCCCAAAATCAACAGGAAAGTATCAGAACTTCACTATTCCTAAAGCAGATTTCAGTGTTCCTAAAAAAACCATCCCTGGATACATACTGATTATACCAGTTTTGAAAATCCACTTAAGACTATTCCAATTAATCGGTCTCACGGAAATGAATAGAAACAATAACACTTTACCAATAATCCATGTGTTTTAAAACCTTAAGATTTAGAATTTTATTTTTATATTCACTCAATGGTTTGCTTCACCGCTGTGACAATATTGAACCGTCAACACCCGTTGATGTTCCTAGCTTTACATAGTGTCTACCCAAATGCATTTTATGTTATCTCCTCTGTAAAAACATGCTCAATATATAAACTTGTGCCTAATTTTTTTAAACGTTACATGAAAACAGCACTAGTCTCTTCTATACAAACCAGAATAGATTGTTGGCAAGAAACACCTTAATGGCTCTGATGTCAGTGCCCAAAGAGGCAGTAATCTCAAAATCAGGTTAGGCGCAATAAGCGCAAGTAAAAAATAAACAAGAGAAGAAACTAACTTTTGAAATTAAAAAATGAGCATTGAGCATAAATACCCACAACCTTTTAAAAAATTAAGCATTGGGGAAAGAGAACGTTATTCAGAGCTCTTTGGGGACATAATTCGTTAGCATTCGTACTGTGTGGTTGCACAAAGGGTCTTGTAAACTGGAAGCAATCTGCCTTTTAAATACATTGCCTACGTTAAAAAATGTCTGAAGTAATTTTGAAAAAAGCCTTGTGTATCTCTTGGGATCCCTGCCTGACTGTGTAAATGGTATTTCACTTGTGTGCCTCTCTGCATATTGTTTTGACGACTTGGGTGGTCTGGTTGTTTTTGCAATTCTGAACTAGGACTTCCTAGTGAAAACTGTTGCAGGCTTAAGCTATTGCACTGTGGGTTTATAACAAATACATTCAGTATTTAATAATGGAGTATTTGCATGGCGAAGGTATGCCCATGAGTATAAATAACTACTTGAAAACGTAATAGGTTCACCTTGCCGGCATTATATGGAGATTTGAGAGCTGTAACTTAATCCAGCAGCAGTGGAAGGGCAAAGCACAGAAGGAAAACAAGGTTATATTGTCCTTAATAAATGATGTCTTCTTTGGGACTGAGACTCGGAGCAATTTCTTTGTATTGCTGAGGCAGGAAATAGGGCATTAAAAATCCACAAATGGACGCTAATGAGGGAATTCAAGGTCTGAACTACGCAGTGGTGCACAATCTCTGCTCATATTCC
Organism: Pampusana beccarii; assembly: GCA_013399365.1. NCBI lineage: Eukaryota > Metazoa > Chordata > Aves > Columbiformes > Columbidae > Pampusana > Pampusana beccarii. Next base: position 53,468 of record VWYH01006479.1, read on the forward strand.
TTGCGGGTTATTCTGGCTCTTTTGAAGAAAAGTTCTCATTAATCCCAGGGAAGGTGAGAGTCTGTCCCCCACAATGTGATTTTTATGTTATTTGCAGAGGGGAGGCCTGATCCAATCTCTTTGAAACTGGTGAGGCATTTACACATCAATGAGAGTTAGACCCAACTCAGAGCACGCTTTACATATAGATGTAAAACCTGAACTGCATTTGGCATTCAGATATATTTAGGTCATGACCACAAAGTGGAACTTTGCTTCACCAGCCTGTTCCACCCCCTCTCTGTGACACAACTTTAAAATATCCACATAAAAAGCTGCAAGACACTCTCAGGTTTGGGGGTTTTTCTTAACCTTTCTAGATCACTGTGACTCTCAGTTCTATAATTTTCTAAGTGACATGGCATTGGTTAAGAGTTGCAGCCCTCTTAGTATGGTTGTCTTCTGCAGTGACAGTGGAACTATTTGCCTTCTAAGTATCTCTCATCTAAACGCCTAAGGCACTAGGCTAAATGGCTGTTTATAGAGAGCAACCACAGTCTCAAACGAACAATAGTCGGGGAGCTCCTGCGAAGATTTGAGAAACTTTTAAACACACTGTTGCTGAAACACATTTCATGTTTTAAATACTGGCTACCTTCCCAAGCCAAAAATAAATGCATAACCCCTTCCTGGAGCTATTCTCATCCAAGAGAAGCTATTAGGCTTGCTGGATCAATGGTCTAGCTGCATATGACAGGTCCTAAGGCTGTAGTGGGTCCTTTTCCAAGCTCCAGTCACCTCCAGCACCCCCCTTTCACCCTAGCCGTGCTGTGATCTCTCTTTTCTGACTGTCCCCCCTGAAATTTGTCTCCGCCATTTACTTTTCCTAAAAATTGGTTTTTTTGAAGAAGTGACCCTAGAGGGCGCATTTCCATCATTAAGAGTTAATTATAGACTCAGGGTAGCCTTGACATAGAAAAGGATTTCAGAGAGGAAAAACACCCGGGACAAACATCACTATAGAAACAGAAGATGCAGGGCAATTGCATGGCCAGGAGACACAGTGGAAAATCCGCATTGCCTTTGCTTTCCTTTCTCATGCATGTTTGCTCCAGTATATCTTCCTCTGTGTGTGTGTCTGTGTGTGTTTGATGCTTCCTTCTGCCCTTGCCCCATAGCCGGATCAAAAGCAACGTGGACGGAAGGTACCTGGTGGACGGTGTCCCTTTCAGCTGCTGTAACCCCAGCTCCCCGAGACCTTGCATCCAGTACCAAGTCACCAACAACTCCGCTCACTACAGCTACGACTACCAGACGGAGGAGCTCAACCTCTGGCGCCGCGGCTGCCGGGAAGCCCTCCTGCACTACTACAGCAGCATGATGAGCTCCATGGGTGCTGTCGTCCTCCTCGTCTGGCTTTTTGAGGTAACCCTCTCCCCCCAGCCACGCTTTGCTGAAGCACCAGCTCTGGAGGGGCAGAGCGTTTTGCAGCAGGGAATTCTGAATTGAATATCAGAGCTATTGAAAATAAGTCATCCACTGCGGTTCTTTGGCTGAGAAAACATCCGATAGTGAATGCCTGCGTAAGGCCTGAAAGGTCCCAGGCTGGAGACACAGCTGGGAAGTGTGGGCTGGGGGTTACGTTGCAGACCTCCCCTTCAGAGTAGACCTGCCACAGCCTCAAGTACCCCCACAGCAGGAGGAAAAAAAGGACCAATTTTGTGCCCAATGCAGGGTGCTGAGGGAAGAGTGTGGGAGGGCTCATCTGTCTCGATACGTTAATTTTACCTGTGTCACTGTTAGTGGGGAATGAAAAGTGTGCAAAGCAGTGGTCGGAAAGAGATGGCAGTAATCTGTGGGACACAAAGTGCAATTAAGAGGTTTATGAGCTGATGAAAATAAGACAGAGCCATTTGCAGTGTCCAGCTTCAGGGCAGCATTTTGTTTAAGGTCCTTCATCAGCTCCATCAGTGGTTTTGGTCACAAGAAGTGGCTCAGGTGAAGCAGATGGATTAATTTTATTTTATCCTGCTTCCCAAAACCACCCCTTGTGTACAAACAGGTGCAGATACTGCCCAGTGTAGGTATTTGTGGGCACCGTATACCGAAGTGCAGCTCTGCTGCTAAGATACTGTTCACCCAATGCAAGGAAAACATGTCCTGTATCTGGGAGATGGCCAATTTTCTGGTCAGGGTGTCTGATCAATACTGATAGCCAAGGAGTGTGGGCTGGCAGCGGCACGAGGGCCAGCACGTGAGGCGCGGGCTGTGGAGGACGGCAAACAGGGAGGGTGCAGCTCACCCCGCAGAAAACCCTTTCTAACCCTTGAAACGGCTGCTGTGAATGGCATTGCCTCTTTGGAATGATTTCAGCCAGCTTTCTAAAAATTTAGATGAGCAAAAATTTTTTTTAGAGGTGCATTAGATTTTTATACACGCACTGGGCTACAGCGTTCCAGGGATGAAGGTGATTTTTAGAAAATAAATACCTACCCAAGTAATCTGTGAACTGAGAGGGATGAAAACCGTCATAAAGGAACTTCATGTTGTTTTATTTTTGAAATAACTACTCCACATGGATGAGAAATGTACTACCTCCTTGTACACTGTTATTATGGTAAGAAAAGAGAAGCTCATGCCTCAGCCTAACTTCAAATGAAGACTTCTTGAAGAGAGGGGAATTTCAGCTGTATATGAAAATCAGAAGGAAATTCAAAAACTCAGGGGGAAAATGCACAGAAATACTAATGCCAGCTGTGAAAAATCATTACTCGGAACCTGTAACATACCTCTGCTGACTTGTAGGACAGTGGTATGTTAGCAGTGATAGAAGTGCAGTATTTCGTTTCTAACTCTTCAAGTACACCCCTATATTTTTTGCAGCCTGTGGCATAATGAGAAATACACTCTTCTCTTTTTTTCTTCATCTTTTTTAAAATATAAGGTGAGATTTTTTTCAGGCAATCAGAGGACTCGGGGCAAAACTTTAAAGAAATATCACAATTATGGGTCATATTAATTGCCCCCCCGAATATTTGTGACTTGCCTGATATTCTACCATAGAGAGTCCAAATTTGGGTCTTAAACTCCCTCTGCTTTTAAAGCAGGAGACAGACATTAATTTAGTCCCCCTTGAAATATAATCACTTTCTTTAAATTGCAGTTGGGGTAGGAAACAGTTTTATACCGAGTAGGAGCGCAGCAGAGGTGCCGACTCCTGGCCAAGGTAAGACGTCAGCCTGACCAGGGTGCGACTTCTCATTCTGCCTTGGACCGGCTTGCTGAGAAGGTGCGGGAAAGTGCAAAAACAAAGGAGCGCCCTGGTTTGCTTTGCACCTGGAGATGACGTGAACTCAAGCCAGCAGCATGGCCACAGCACCTCCCCAGCCAAGCCCTTCTGGGGGCTGCTGGAGGACTCTTCCAGTTGGGTTGGTGGTATTGGGGTGTGGGAAGGGGGACAGAGCACGGAGGGAAACACTAATCGCAGCTTTGAGCTGTAGAAAAACATAACGTGCCAAATGGGTGTAGGCACCTCAGGGAAGGTCATTTAGGTTTAACGTTTCTATATTAGGTGCAAGGAAGAATGAACCTGTTTTGAAGCATCAAAACTTCTATTCGAAGAAAAAGTAGCACGTCATATCTTCTGGAAATATATTATTATCCACATGCTGCTTTTACTAGCAAAAGCTGTAGGCTTCCCATGAGTGACAAACGGTCATGAGTGTGACAAAAAAAGATCACACCCTGCTCTAGCTAAGCCGCCTCAGGCTAAACCCTGGCAAACAGATGGGCTTTGCTGCAGAAGGTCAAGCAGAGCAAGCCCGGCTGTCTTCTTGACCTGCCTCAGCCAGCACAGAGGAAATGGGGGGTTCAAGGGTGCCCTGAATAGAGCATTTCAAAAGGAAGGGAGGGGAGCAGCCAGTTCCTGAGATGCTCCAGGTCCTTCACCCGTGTAAACATGTGGCTCTCGATAGGTGACAGCTACTGCAATGATCAAAACCCTGAGATTCACCCCACATGTGGTGCCACAGAGGGAGCCCAGCACTGAGCTCCAAGAGGTGGGAACCCAGGAGAGTGATAAGACACGAGCAGCAGGTGCATTGCACATCGTGCACTGGAGAATAAACTCTCTGATGCATTGAACACTAGGAATGAACTCATGGTGATCGTCAAAAGGACCCCACAGGCAGAAGGGACCCTCTGGAAGGACACAGCTTGCTCTGCTGGCACAGATGGATGGGCTGAGCATGCTGTGGTGCAGGGGGATGCACCAGCTCCACCTGCCCATACCTGGGCCTGAAGAAGCACTGCAGCCTTCTTCCTCCTGCCACTTTAAAGCTGCTGTAAAATGACATTTTCATGACAGTTTGTCCATTTGCCAGGAGATATCATCACTCAGTGAGACCACACTAGCATTGGGCCCCTGATGTCCAGGCCTTTTCTGCTGGATTGTGATTAAGCACAGGGCTACAACTCCGACTGGCTGAGGCTGGAAGGGACTCTAGAGGTCATCTTGTGCACAACTGCCTGGCCAAGCAGGGCCAGCTCCAGTTGGTTGCCCAGGACCGTGTCCAGACAGCTTTTGAATACCCCCAAGGAGGGAGACTCCAATACTTCTGTGGACAACCTGTGCCAGTGCTCAGCCACCCTGACGGTGAAAAAGTGTTTCCTGACATTCAAACAGAAGCTCCTGCATTTCAGTTTGTGCCCATGGCCTCTTGTCCTGCCACTGGACACCACTGGCTCCATCTTCTTTGCATCCTCCTTTCAGGAACTTGTACACATTTACGAGATTCCCCCTTGAGCCTTCTCCAGGCTGAACGTTCCCGGCTCTCTCAGCCCCTTCACACAGGAGAGGTGCTCCAGTCCCTTCAGCACCTCAGTGGCCCTTTGCTGGACTTCCTTCAGTATGCCCACGTCGCTCTTGTACCAAAGAGCCCAGAACTGGACACAGCTGTGCCCTTGCCAGCGCCGAGCAGAGGGGAAGGGTCACCTCCCTCAGCCTGCTGGCAATACTTTGTCTAATGCAGCACAGGATACCATGCATCTTCTTTGCTGCAAGTGCACATCGTTGTTTCACATTCAACTTGGTGTCCACGAGGACTCCAAGGCCCTTTACCTCCAAGCTGCTTACAGCCAGTCACCCCCAGCACACAGGGGTGCATGGGCTTGTTCCTTCCCTGGTGGGAAGGGTTCCTTCCCAGGACTTCAGCAAAATTGGTGGTCCAAGGCTCTATGCTATCACATAGGACACAAACTAATTTACCAGATAGATGTCTCCATCTTACTGGACTCTCTTCCCACCCAGCAGAGAAAGCAGGCTTGGGTCAGTGGAGGTGACAAGCACCCAAACATTTTGCACTGCTTTTAGGAAATCTCAGGAAATCCCAGGCACCCAAAGTCTTTCTGAGTAAGACTTTTAAGAAAATGAAGTCTTAAACCGAGAGAAAATGTCACAGAATCTCACCCGATGGCAGGTCAGCTGCTCCCTTCCACACAAGCACCTTCCTTTTTTAAAGTACCACCACATTTAGTGACTTAGAGACCTCCAGAAAGATTGTAAGTGCAGCTAATTTTGCTGTCAAACAGTGGGACTTAGTAAGTTAACCAGAAAAAAAAGCTCCTGCTGACACACAGTGCGGTAGCACAACTAGAGAGCAATGGGGAGGCCAACTTTCGTGCTCAGTCCTGTTAATCTTTACTTGCAACAGGCATTAATATGAAAGATATTAGTCCAAGCTGGGGCTTGGATGTCAAAGGAAGATGTCAAAGGCTTTACATCCCAAGACTAGTGTGATGTGACTTGTGACTTCTTGTGACCTTCACAGAATAGTGTTTCAACTGATTTAAGTCATCATAGTATTGAGTAGACGCACAACAACATGAGACTATTTTCAGATTCAGGGCCATTAGAACCCTCTTTGAGGACTAAAGTGTTGCAAGTCATGCATTCCTATGTTAAACAGGATGAAAATTTGCCTCGGTATGGAAATACTTGATGAAGCTTGTTTGTCTGACCAATGTTTTTCCCTTTCTGGTTTTGAGTGAAAGCAGAGAAACACCAACATCTGAAAATGCTGAGGGTAACCAATGGTTACCCTTTAGTCTTCCAAGCTTTTGGAGACACTGATCATCCACAAGCAGGACGACCAGGGTAGATAGGCTAAGGAATGGTCCACAGAAGCACATGCTTAAGCGGTCCTGTGAGTCCAAAGGCCAGATGTGAATTTTTGCAATTGACCACGCCACGTGGCTGAGTCCCAACTTCAAATCCGCACAGCTACCCAATGCCGTAATCATGCGTGACAGTTCACAAGCTTTCTCCATCTCTATTTCGAAAGCCTCAACAGAGAGCAGCACCTGGCAGGTCCAGGGCAGCTCTCCGTGGGCCTCAGCTGTGCCACCAGCAGCGCACAGGGATGCCGACCTCTTTAAGTGCTAGGGAAGACCAGAGGTAATCGCTTCTTTGGGAATTTGGGTAGCGTAACAAAGGCACCATACTTCCCTTACAGAACAAATCCTATGAGGTCGTTAACAACAGTAAGTGGCCTCAATCCTAGCTTTACCTAGCACACGGAAGACTAAACCAGTCTTTTGCTTCCCTATCTTGACCGCCTGCTCTGCCATCTCAACAAGCTCGCTCTTCTGGGCTCTGCCTTTTCTTTTTTTCTCTATTTCACAGTCAACCAGTTTTCTTCATAAGCACCACAACGGTGGAAGTCAGATTGTTCTGAGTGGTGTCAGAAGGCAGGAGACCAGCTAAAAACCTTATTTTTCTCTGGAGGCAGGTTTGGGGTGTTGCCAGTGTCAGGGGCACTACAACAGCATAGCACAGTAGAAAGGGGCTCAGTCAGGACTGCTGGGACCGGTAAATATTTTATCAGAAACAAAAATTTGTTTAACACTGAAGCAGTGAGAGATGCCGATCACCCACTGCCTTGGTTTCCTTATTTGCACATACTATATGAAAACAAAACGAGAATTTCAAGTAGACGAGCTGATGGCTCAAATCCTAATGCTGTTCTGTTCTGCACAGATGCTGATTCATTAATATATCCTTGATCAGATTAAGGTACTTCATAAACATATTAAGGTCAATGTGAAGTAAAAGTATTTAGAGCTAAAATTAAGTGGATGGTGGCAGAGGAGGTTGTTGCACATACAAACAGCTTTATGTACATCTGCCGCACAGAGACAGGGGTTTCATTAAAATCTGTCAGGAGGCACCTACCCTGTGACGGGGTATGTGGAAAGGCCTTTGCGCACATATCCACACAAAGCTGCGGTTTCGCAGCGGCCGGCACGTGCTTCCTTCATAAACTGACGCATCCACCCATTGCTTATCAGCTGCCACTCACACCTCCCACAGCACTCAGATTTCACATCTCCACCCTCTCCTTTCCATCTCGTGAGGGGCCGTTTTCCTCCTGCCAGTTCCCCCTCACCCCTCTTGGCCATCCCAAAGGGGAAGGCTGCTCAGGGTCTCCTCTCTCTTGCAGGATTCCCACAGCCCTCAAGCTGTATAAGCTCTCTGGTGCCTTTGGCATTTTGTCCAAGCCACCAGCCCACGCTGCTGATAGCAGAGGACGGCGAAGCTGCAAACAAGGGCACAAAGGTTTGCCTGACGCTCTCTGTCTTTTCCGTTGCATGGTGCAGATGTCCGTGATGGTTGGCTTGCGCCTTCTGCACACCTCTCTGGAAAGCATTGCAAATCCTGAAGACCCCGAATGTGAAAGCGAAGGCTGGATCCTGGAGAACAACCTGAAGGACACTTTGAAGTCCGCGCTGGAGAGTTTGAAAAAGATGGGTAAGTTCAACCAGGTGGAAGCAGGCGCTGAAGGGGCCGAAGGAGAGGAAGGTGGGAAGACACCAGCCATCACAACGGTCAGTTGAGCTTCTAATTGATGTGGACTTTTTATCAAAGAGGACTAAAAAACCCTGAGAATTATGAATATCTATGTTTTAAAAAGCTATGTATCAACCATCAGAATACACATTTCTACCATGCTTTTTTTTTTTTTAATATAGGGGAGTATACAACATAGTGCACCTCGGGACAATACATTTATCCACAATGTGAGCACACCATACTCATAACTTCTGGGGGAAACAACCTCCCTAGGACTTGCAATATTCACATGTTCCCCTATCAGGGACAGTTAGTTTAAAAAAAAAAAAAAAAAAAAAAAACCAAAAGGCCTGCTGGCATCACACAGTGATCCATTCCATCTTATTTTGAAATTAAAAGTGGAATTTGAAAAGTTAGTATTTCTTGCTCAAGTGGTTTTATCTGCATACTTTGAGTACTTCAACTTTTAAAGGCAAACAGATTGATTTTCTGGTGAGCAACATGCTAGGAGTCAAAGGATGAAGGATTCCCTGAATTGTATATAACTTAGTATACAGGTACCTCGACAATCCTCTCCTATAATGTGATTTTTGTTAATGTGCTAAGCAATGGTATTTTCTGCTGTATTCTTAAGATGTACATAGAACAAAACACAAACTTATGCTGAGAATTTATGTACTAAGCAAAAAATGTAATTTAATGAAACAGCACAAGTATCATGGAAACAACACTAAGGTAAGATTTACAGGTTTTGTTTCTCAGGGTGTTTTTTTTTCAGCCAGTTTATCCTGAAAGAGTGTGTAGTAGACTTATGCTTCACCTTGTATTGAAACAAGCAGAAGCTTATAAGAGTCCTCCTGTAGTGGGTGGAACCAATGCTATAAGCATGTGCCAGTTTTGGTTATTCTGGACGTTTTTAGAAGTCTGTAATCTTATAGCTTGCTCCAGAATGTTCAAGCCCAACTATTTTTAAAACAAGGAAAAAACAAACAAACAAACAAGGCTACTTTGGACTAACACTTTAAACATTTTCCAGGGCCCCAGCAAATGGGTACCATTCATCCACAAGTACTTCAAGCTTCACATTTGAGGCCAGGGGAAAATAGGTTTAAATCAGTCCCCAGGGTGCAAATTTTTGCCGCTTTCACTTTTCTTCCTCAATGATAGGATACCCTTCATTATACCTTTTAAGTCAAAGGGAAGGCACCGTTTGCGTGTGCTGCATCTCTCCACTCATACTCTCATAGCTGGAGGACTCCGTTCCACGACACAAAGTTGAGAAAAGACACAAAAGGGTTTGCTGTGGTGTGTGGCTTCTCGTAAGGGAACAGAGCATCGTCGTGAGCTTATCTGCAGCTGCCAGGTAAATTCAGCTAAAGGGAAAGGAACCAGAGGGAGCGAGCCCCAAGCCCCCGCACAAACAATCGCAGGGATCTCAGCCCCTCAGCTGTGAGCCAGGCACCACATTGATTTTTAGCTCAGCCGTGCAAAACCTCTACTTCTCCACAATGTAGCTGGGAGAGTTTTCTCAGCAGGTCCCTTCCACCCGGCTGGTGGCCGCTGTTCCAACGAAGCCATGTTTGCAGCTGCCTAACCATTGCACAGCCCGCTGGTTTTCGTTCTCAGTCACTTGTGCACTCGCCCCAGCAGCACTCGGCTCCTCTGGCTCTTGTGCAAACGAATAAGCAACTCCTTCTAGGACGGACAGACCAGCTGGCAGCGGGACAGGTAGGGACATGTCCATACATCAAGGCGCAGCCTACATCGTGGTGGCCAGGCTGTTTCAGGCCATCTGAACGCAAGGCTGGATTTTGACAGGTATTTGTGGCATCCTTTCACCTTTTCAAAGCCGGCCAAAGCTTTTACCTTTAGTTACAATAACGAATTAAAAAGTCGACTCTGTTCTCTTGTGCGTAAGACTGACTAGGACAAGGGCAACTACTGCAAAAGCCAACTTGCCATTCACCACAGCCTATCGTCTCTTGCTTTGCTGAGGGACACTCCGCGTGGCAGAACCGCACAAACCAGAGCAACTCCTTCCTTCTCAGCGAGACATCACTTCGACTGGCTGCTCCTCCCAGCTGGTCCGTGAGGGAACAACAGGACTGTGGATGGCACGTATTGATCAGAGAAGCGGTTTTTGGAGGAGTCACGTATGGATAAGGAGCTGCATTACAAGGATTAATTACCGTTTTTCCTTGTGAGGCTTCCGTGTGCTGTGACCTATACCAGTCACTTGACCAGACATCTGGTTTTTCAGAGAGATCTAGATTCATTAATGCCCTAGAATTCTGGCTTAGGCCACTGCTTTAGACAGGACTCTCCAATTATTTGTGGTTTCTTTTTTTTTTTTTTCCTGCCTGTTGCTAGAGTGACATAACAAATTGTCAAATTATTCTTTCAACACCACACTGGAGAAGCCAGTTCCCAGAGCAAGGGTCTCATGGTATTAGGCAAGTGGAGAGACCATCTGAGACAGGTTTATGAAGAATAGTACTGGAATTGGGGTTTTGTACAAACAAGAACAAATAGTGTATATGTTGAAGCTGTCTAAAATAAAGCCTCTCGGTTAATGAAGATCATTGTCGCATCTTATGGTTACTACAAGATTGTAATATGACTGCTTTGTAAAATATTACATGTAATATATCATTCGTCCAATCTTACGTGACGTTGCAAATGCTGTTCTAGATGAAGATATCTCTGCTGCCTGCAAATGTAAATTTAGGTATTAAAAATTATATTGCAAGTAAAGACCTCTTTAAAGAACACGTTTAAATATATACAATTTAATACTGATTTCTTTAATTTGCATTGCTGCTGACTTTTTGCTTCTGAATTCATTTTTTTTGATCCGTTTTATGCGTTCCTGTAGGTGGGAAGCTTTTCCCCCCCATCTACATAATGCTCTGAAGGAAGGCAAACCTTCCCGTTCTCATGTGCGCAGCCAAGCTCAAGATGCGCAACAGACTCCAAAAATCACTTGCCTCTTACTAGAAACAGAATTTCCTGGACCATTTTAGTAGTATCCTCTTGTAGTACATAGGAATTAAAACAGCTTCACAGGCCCTAACTTCTAGGCCTGCTCAACAAGTGAAACCACCGGCATCCTCAGGATCTTTGACGATAAGCTGAACTGGGCTTATAACTTTTTTTTTCCCCCCATTTAAATCTAACTTGAAACAGACATTCAAAAGAAAGCATTGCTGTTATTTTAAGTCTAAAGCTCACGTAGTCGAATCTGCCCGCAGAAATCCAACAACTTCCAGAGCCGTGCCCTGATTTTCAAACTAACAAACTTCAGAAGGATGTGAGCTTAATTCATACAAACCAGGCCACTTCTTTTTAGGTACCTCCATATGGATTACCGGCTTAAATACAACTACCCAGATCCAAGAGCCAGCCCAAAACCTTGACGTGCAAACTTTTAAAAAAATAAATTATATTTCTTAAAAGAAATGACCAAAAAAACCCCAGTATTTTACTGCTGGCATTTATTTGAAGGGACACAGAACATTCACTAAAGTGCTTTAAAGGCGGAAATATAAACAGCTTCCTTAAACCCATTAATTCCTAAGTAGCCTTAATACAATTGATAAGATTAGCCTCCATGCATTACATGAGCTTGGACATTTTATAATACCAGACAAACGCATGCGTGCAGCTTAGCAAAGAGCATGGGAATGCTATATTGGGCTCGCAGGCACCCTGCGCTTCCAGCTAATGGTCAGGGAAGATTTTCAAGGCTCACATAAAGAAAAAGGGATCCCAGCAAAGCAATTACTTATTTTCACCCGACTTGTTTGTTTTGTAAAAAAGCCAAACGCTGCTCCGGACAAAATCAATGTAAAATGGGGATGGACCACAAACGCTTATTCAAAAAAAAAAAAAAAAAAAATAAAGAGCATTATTAGAGATTAGTTAATTAAGAGATAAGGCCAGAAAAATAGGATGGTGCCATGTGATAACAGCCCCCGCGGGGAGATGAAGGCTTAGGCAAATTTATTTCTGGTAACAGGAATGCAGCTATCGCAACGAAATCTGAAGTAATGCATACACTAAATCTTTCCTTCTTGTTTTTATAAATTATATCAGACCTGTAGTGTCCAGTGACTGACTGAAACAGCAAAACGCCTCTCTCAAAGCACCTGCCTTTGCTGACCCTCTGTAATTCTACAGGTATTACTGAACTTTGATCCGAAGCACATTTGTGAGGTGGGAAAGCTCAAGGAAGCCCTGTCCTGGAGCTCAGCTTTGTGGGCACAACCTCGGCAGCCCCTTCCCCGGGGAGCGCAGCCCCGTTTTCCAGCCCCCCCTTGCTGTGGTGCTGGAGCGGGGCTGAGCAGGGCTCGCATCTCCCATCCCACCAGCCCCTTCTAAAGCAACGCACAGAACAGGTCTCGCCCGATGAACCTGTTTGTGCTAAAAACAAGGACAGGCCGTAAACACGAGCCAACTACTAAGCTCATTGTGAGGAGCATTTCCATAGTTCCTTTGAAATTCCAGTTTTTCCAGAGCAAAGGGTGGCGCGGGCATCAGAGGTACCAGGCAAAGCCAGCAAAACCAGCACCAACGGGCAGGTGCGCAGCTGGTCCTCTGAGGAAGTCACAGCCCTCAGCCAGGCAACCCAGCCGCCGCGCATTTTACATCACATTCCCGGGCAAAACAGGGCCAAGCACGGCAAATCAGAAACGGGGAGACTCAGAAAGGCAAGGAACGGCAGCAGCTGGGGGGGACGATGGAAGGAGAGAACAAAGCAGTAAGCCTAAGGCACAGAATTGCCCCGACAGAGTCTTGTTAAGAGCATGAAAATAAAGCCTAATTATTAAAAAAAAACCCAAAAAAACAAAAAAAACCCCACCAAACCAAAAAACCCCATAGAAGTCACTTTGAAATATGCGATGATACAGAATTTCACAGCACATGCAAACTGGAAGGAGATCGCTGCTCACTGCTTTAAGGCACACACAGTCCCCATCTATAAAGCTTTCCTTTTCGCCTCCCCAGCCACCCAAGCGACCCGGGCAGAGGGCAGCACAGCTCTGCCCCACACAAACGCCTTTCCAAATGGGCGTGTGCTTCCCCATTTACACGCGTTTTCTCTGGCAAAAATAACAGGCCAAGGTTAAAGACAAAAAAAAAACGTAGTTGGAAAATACAAACAAGGACAAGGTGAATTCACAAGTTTATATGAATGAATCTTTCATTGATTATCTAAATTAATCAAGGGCAGAAGGAACATTGATTTTGTAACGTTGATGTAGGCAAATTTTAAGTAAATTACGACAGCATTTCTTGGTTTCACCCTGGAATTTTAAATGTAATTAGGACCTAAAATTTAAATCTATTCTCTACATACGTTTTTTTAAAATTTTAAGAGTACTTCAGATTATTCTTGAGATTGGGTAACATTAAAAATGGATTAAATTCATTTCAGGTAGCATTTTGTTCAGGAAGAGACTCACAATAGTACGTCTAGATTTCAAATAATTGCTACCGCAGCACATCCCCAACTCCAGCGGGACAAAATCACTTTCTGTCCCCTCCCCGCTTCGCAAGCTGGCGCTCAAACACTGCTCATGTAGGTGACGCATCTCCAGCACCACATACCCTCCTAGGTGTTTCACAGCTGGGCCTCTGTCACTGGTGAAGAATGCAAGCGGATCCTGAAGCTCTGAGAGCAGGAATCAGCCCCATCCTCCTTTCGCTGCCATCAGAGCGGGGCTTCCCACCCCGAGCACGTCTTACACCCCGGGGCAACGAAGCAGCCACCTTGGTTCTTGGGTTTGACGTCTTAGACAGATGCGACACCTTTGAACGGCTGCATGACTTCCATTCCACATCTGCCCGAACGCTTGAAACGTAACATTTAAACATCTCCCATACGCTGGTAGTAAGAGCAGCCACCTGCGAGCCCCCCAGCTGGACACTCGGTGCTTCTGCATGCCCCAAGTGCCACACATGTTGCTATCACTGAGCATTTACCTCTCCATTGGAAAACCAAAACCAAAACCAAACCAAACCACAACCGAAAAACCAAAATCAAACCAACCAACCAACCAAACAAAAAAAACCCCCACCACTCAAAATTCCTTATTTTCAGCTTCATCCTGTTCAAGCTGACAGTAGAGACAGAGGGGAGCTTGAAGCTCACATTGTGAAGCAGTACACAGGAAAAGAACATGTAACGTGAAGTTCTTTGTTTCAGAGTTCGTGCCACGTTCTGAGATTTCAGCTACTAGAACACTGCATGAATTACCGAAGCGTGACATCGAAAGATTTATAATGCACAGATGAAGTGCCTGACTACTTCGACAGCGCTAAATAGATGCTGAACAATTACTGCAGATTTTTTTTTTTCTTCTTCTGGTGTATGCGCCTAATTGCACATTCATTCCAAAAGACTCTGATACAACCATTGCAAGAAAACACAGGCTCTCTGGAGGTGTCTTTATGGGGAGCAAACGTTACCTCTTTAACGCAGGCATCTGAATTACACCAGTGAACATATTGCTGAGCTGCTCGCCTTCGTTATTTTTATATGACCTTTTCTCCAATTGATGAACACACTTTAGCATCCTCCACGCTTAAGAGTACTGCAAGTACAGAAACGAGTTCCACACACCAATCCTCAAACGCATGGCTGATTTAAGATCAACACCCTGGTTTTATGAGTCACTAAAACACCCCGCACGGGTCTGCATAGGTGCCATCAGTAACCTGAGCTTGGCTCCCCGGCCCCCAGGGCTGATGGGCTGGTCTGGCTTTCCTTCCAGGATCCTACGCAAAGGACAAGCTGGAAAACGTGACCACCTCCGAGCTGACGCTCTGAAAAAGGCTGTGAAAATACATATTCACAAACTGAGGAAAAAGTAACACTTATTGCTGTCATGGAAACGAAGATCAGTACGTGTCATTTCTCAGCTCCTACACCTGGTGCACTGCGAAACTCCTCATACTCCCCCCCCCCTTCTTTTTTCTCCGAGAGAAGTGTTTGACAAATCAAGACAAAGATACAAGACTTGGACATCTAACGTTTGTGTGCCAAGAGAGGGGGGAAAGGTGGCAGAAGAACAGGAAAAAACAGAGGATGAATATGCAACAGCCTCAAGGTAAGAATATGCAAAACAGTTTTTACACTCGGAACAAAAATTTGTAGAAGAAATGTTAAAACTGCTACAAATGAAGTACGAATAGAAACGTACGTGTATGAATATACCTATGCCATACCTCTTCCTGGCGTTACATTCCAGCCGGGACACCCCAAACCAGGAAAGAAGAGACAGCGGGCAGTGTTACCTGAGATTTAGGAAGGGGGAAGCAGGATACTGAGGCAAAGCACGACACCACAGTTACTGCTGAATAGCAGTGGATATAAAAGACCTCTCCAAAAGCCACCAAGCGGCACGTTGGGAGGACTCGGCAGCCACGGCTCCTATGCCATGTAGCACATAGTCCTGGCCAGGCCCCCTGGGCACACACGTCGGTGCCTGTGGGTGCGAGCGTGCGGGTGGATACGGTGAACTTAGAAAGCTAAATATAATAAAAACATCTTCTCCTTCCATAGAGCCTCAAGCTGAAGCAAGAGGATGTTTTAGTACGAGGCTGCCACCTGTCACCGTCAACACTCAACCAGTTCTTCGGGCCAGCTCGGTTACAGAACGCACTGAACAGCAGCAAAGCGCTCCCTACACAACGGGAGGGGTGCAACACGCACCCAAGGTGTCACATTCACAGGGCCCTGCTTTGTAAACGTCTGAACTATCTTACTGTAGCTTATGTTCCTGTATCAGCCTGTAACTTGTTTAACAAAATAGCTATTGATTAATAAAAGGTAGAAATAATATTATTGACAAAACTAGTTCAATACAGTTGCTTAAAAGTCACACCTGAATTAGCAATCGGACACCGAGCTGATTCTCCCAGAAAAGAACCAGGAATCGCTATTTCTCCTGAACCATTCTTAGCCTTGGAATAAAATAAAGATAATAATAAACCCCCTCTCTCTGTTCCTGGGAAAAGCTGCCTAACAGCACAGCTCTGCGGAACTTCCAGTCAGGCCCTGGAGGGCTTTCCAGGGGGCAAACTCCCAGAGCCTGCTCTGGTGGCCAGCACTGCCTGCCCAGGGCCCCGGGGGGGTTTAAAAGGCGTTTAGATGAGGTTCTTAGGGACATGGTTTAGTGCTAGAGTTACGTTAGGTTATGGTTGGACTCGACTGGAATGATTCTATCTGGGGTTATCTTCGTTATGTACTTCCACCAAGTAAGAAAGAGCTTCCTATGGAAGACTAGGGAGAGTACGAAGTGCGATCTCGAAGTATGAATAGAGTAAAAAACATTAGTGATGTGAACCTCAACCCTCATCCCTTTATAAAATACAATTCACAATCCTTTAAAAAGATGATTAGACTTTTTGGTAGAGGTCAAGGAAGGTTTAGCTGACTGAAGCAAACGACACTAATAATATAATCATCTTACATCTATAGCCAGGGAATTGCAGATGTTGCACATCCAGGTAATTGTCAGCTTGTGGTTAGCAAGGTGACACACTTGAAGGAACAAGCTCAGCAAAAAACCCAACATTTTAAAAGTACTTATTTAATGTCAACACCAAAAGCATTTGCTTAATGCTTTCAGTTTTGTTTTGTATTCTGTTGTGATGGCTTCGGGTTTGTGGATTTGTGTGGCGGTTTTGTTCGTTTTATTTTCTCTCTCCCTCTAAGCACATAAAACATTCTAGATTGTACACATAATCCACAAATATTAAAGTTATAGCCAATTTATTACAGATATTATTTCCCTGATACTGAAACAATGTTATATATAAATACTTCCACATTAATATAAATACATGCAAAATAAATGAGAAAATAGAAGTCTTGAGTAAGGAGTGACTAAACTTGCAAAAAGAAAAGATAAGTTGTGTACTTTGCAATTATTTGTGGTCATAATTGTGCCAACCTATTCAACTTCGCAGTCTCCAACTATGATCCCAGTGTGGGGGGGGAAATCATACTTGCTGTTAATGTTTTGCTTTGCACAGAGAACTCTGTCAGTATCATCAATTATATTTTCAACATTATACAATGTTATACTTCAGCAAAGGAGAGTTTTGCAATGTAGTTACACACTATTTGAAAACGTCGCACACATGTTAAGCAGCAAGATTCTCTGCAAAGGAACAGTAATGTCACCAAAAAAGTGGGATTTCTAAGTACCATGCAGAGAAAATTGTTTATATGTCAACCAGCTTAAGCAGGGGAAGGCAGAGATGAGGCATTCATGTATTTTTCTATTTCCTACAACCTCTGCATGTCTCTTTGTAAAAAGCGACAGCAATATATAAACGATCTGATCTACAACAGGTAGCAGAGAGAAAAGTAGTCTGTACCGGTTTTAAGAAAAGGAAATCAACATTGGCCAAGTTTCTTTATTTCATATTTCACATCTTCACTCAATACTGTTACCGAATGTTTGAAAAATTGTCCTGTACACCATGAATATACAAAATTTTTCTGAAGCATTAAATCTGTAAAAATAGAAACAATTCAGTCAGACCAAGTGTAACTGAAGACATGGCAGACAGTAAAGGGATTGCTTGTCTGGGCTGAAGATGTAGTCAGAAAGTAAGACTTAACTAGAAGAACCACAGATTATGAAGGAAACAGAACTACGTAAATCAAGATTTTACTAACTTGTCAGAAGATAGGAGAGATAAAAGTAATGGATTTTATTTTAAATCAATAAGCATAATGTCACTTTTTAGAGACACCTTGGCGGTCTAATTACATACAGCTAGAAAACTCACTGCCTTCAGGCACCCTCATGTCAAGTGCAAATCTGCGCAGTTATAGAATATATTTATAAAATATACTATATGCAAACATCTTTACAGAGCTTTAAATCAAGCCGGAAAGTAAATAAACTTGATGGGACAACAGAATTTTTTAAAAAAAAAAAAAAAGAACTGATGCAAAACTGTGGGCAGTGTGATCGTGGACCTTCAAAGCCAGAGGAAACCATTCAGTTTGTCTGCAACGAAAAGGAGATGGGATTTGCACCTTAAAAGTTGACTTAACAAAAAGGAAGAAAATATCCTCTGTACTTCTGCAAATTAACAAGAAATCAGCTTTCATGACATTTTATGTGTTGTTGTTATCCTAAAATACCTTTGAAAGTACAATGTCAACCCTTGAATACCAATAACCAGTCACATAATGGAAAGTGAAAGGGTTTCCCAGCTAAATTCAAATTACAAACTACATAATTCTAAGGAGTGCAATGCTCTGGAAAAAGCTTTAAATTAAATTATTTTACTTGTAAAGCTAGTGTTAGGCTTTTTTAGTTAAAAAACAACTGGAAGCAAGAAAGCTGCAGGAGTACAAATGACAAAATCGTTTTAGATACACCAAGTGAAAAGAGTGAATTATCCACTGATGCAGACAGAAACATCCATTTGCTACATTATTTGCTTCCTTACTTCATTCCATTGCATGTACACACAGCTTAAGTATTAAAATGCAGAATAATAAATAAAACGGCTCAGATTACTAGCAAGGGGCAAAACACAATCTGTAATTGTGCTCTATCTAGTTTCTGTTTCAGCAGTCTCTTTCTCTTGCAGTTTATAAGAAAAATCATAGTCAGACTTCCAAAAAGAGTCATTCTTTTTCTTTTTTTTTTTTTTTTTATATCAGAAACTCAAGTTCATTTGCCCAGGTTTATAACCCAAGACATTTCTGTGAAGGAAGCACAGTGCAAAATTATATGACTAATGAAACTCGCTTACATAGAAATAAGTTTACTTGATTAATGTTAACTGGTATCTTTATGAAATACATTGTAAAACAAAGATTAAATAACAGGACTGGGTTTGGTTTTTTTTCCTCAGACTTTTTTTCCTAAGCCGTCCTTTGAAAAGCTTACTGAGTTACAAAAATCTTTATAAAGTTCCAGTCTTCGGCAGATAACCATTATAAATGCTGCCAGTCAATGCCAACTAGTGTTTGGTTTGCTTCTTGTGCATGTCCAATTTCCTCTGTGATACTGTGCTGCTGCCAGAGTTTTTGAATCTTTTTAAATCGTTCTTTGCAGAGATGTAAGGGATTCCCACGTCTGAAAAGGAGATAATACTTGTCAGGAGTGATAAAACACTGCCACTCAGGTGCAATGTATTAAATATTAGATAACTGTTTAAAATATTAAAATATTTAGATAACCCTTTAACATTATTCCCTTGTCAGAACAAATCAACAGATATTTTGATCAGTAAACTGGAACGCTACTTTGTCTGGTCCCCCACCTTTACTGCTCAACGGTTCCCTCCAGCCTTCAGAAACCTCAAATACAGCCCACAGAATTCTTTCCAAGCTGAACCAGCTCATATTTTATGATTTTGTCTGGTTTCAGAAGTAGCAAACATTAACAATAACAATTCCCCAAAGTATTCTCATAGGAAGCAGAGATAGGTGTTAAGACCAAGAAACTACCACATTAAATAAAATCATTCCATTGTATTTTCACTTGGTATTAAATTACACACAGGTATACAAATGCACTGTATATAAATACATTTTTCAGCCTTAGTTTCTAGGCAGCTTCACAGGTGTTAAAAAGATCTACACTTAAAAGCGTAAAAAGTTTTTACACTTCAAGACACCTGTTTATAACCTGGAAAGATCTTGCATTAAATATTTTTAGCCTAAAAACATATTAGCATTAAAACGTTTGAGGATATGAGATGCAGCAGCAATGTCAAAACATACTATATTACCTATACAGAAAAAATTAAAAAGGTAACATAGAAAGTGTATTTACGAACCAGACAGTTTTAGAATTCCTGTGTTTAAAATACGTATTTTTTAACTATTTACCTGAGTCCCTGGTCTGTCTCTCCATAGTCATCGAGATAAGGAGGAGGATAAAAGCAGCCCTTTGTTTTTCCAGCTAAAAATAGCACCTGACATTCTCGTACTCTGGAGAGAAACACAGAGAAGAGTTTAGGTATCGATTTACCAGTGAACAGTTTCTCGTATCTTCACAGACCCTGATTTTCCAATTCTCACCTACTTTGACTCTGTATAATCTGCACGTACAGAATTTTAAATGTCCTTTTTTCTTTTTATACTAAAGATCTTATTCCTGTCCTGTTATAGCTCCTCAGCAGCAGTTTAAAACAACGTAGTTTCATGTCATATTATTTGCAGTCTGTGTAAAGTACTTGATACAACCACAGCAAGAAAATAAAACAATTTCACTTCTCGCTAACCTTTGGCAAAGTGAAGACAGACATTGCCTAACCTTTCCTTGTATGCAGGAAGACAAGTGAAAGGAATTTTCACGTTTTCAACAGCAGCAACAACAACAAAATCAAGGTGTTTACCTTCATTGTTTTCTAATACTTGAGTGGAAATAAACACACGCAGAAAACAAATTCACTGTAAAATGAAATTCAAATTTTGTATGATACCTTATCTTCAAAGAAACAACCTCTGAACCTTATACTGAAGTACAAGGAAGTTGAATACACTCTAGTTTTTAGGTAACTGTTACTAACAAACCACTGCCTTTACAAGGGACTCCTACAGGCACATGTACAGAACTATTCATTTCATGTCCACATGCATCCCATCTAACCCAGCAACACAGGCAGAGGTGTGCAGCTCCTTACCTAAGGAATATGCCCACTCCGGAACCACAAGTGTAAGTGTGCGCAGTGCAGGCTCCAACATCTTCTCCTTCTAACTCAGTCTGACAACAGTAACTCTGAGAACACAGCATGGTCCCACACACAAGGCACAATGTTGGGGCTCTGCTTTTATCACCACCTGATTTCGGACACCTTTTGTTAAGCAAAAAAAAAAAAAAACCACTAAACGCCGTTGTATGTATTAACTCCAGATAGTAAAAAGATTCAAAAGTACTTTCAAACATTTATACAGGTAACAGTTATATAGATCCTTGCAATTCCTATTTCACTGAAATAACAGGGTGGTTTTGCTGGAAGAGGTGACAATCAATACGTGCCATTAACCCTATGGTTCTATAAACATCTTCCTGAGGCTTTCAGGTTAGAGGTTTCCCAGTTCACCAAAAGGAGCAGAAGACTTTAGGTGTCCTCACTGATTGCATACAACTTACGAGAAATTGGATGCTTGGTTAATGAGGCAGCTGTAGTCATCCGGAAGGTCTATTAATTTGTTGGATTCTCTTGCATAGCTAGAATAAAGCAATCAAATTAATCATCCATATTTCAATGAATAATACACAGTGATTTCAAACGCATTCATGTTTTCCGGACTCATCTAAAAAGCATCTGTGAATAATTACATTTTTAAAGTTTTCTTCTTCTCTGCCATTCATAGAGTAAAATGGTAACACATACAGGAACCCACAACATCTCCCAACTAGAACACTTCCAGTTTTCTTAGCTATATTTTTTATGAATTTGAGAAAATGCCCATGCAGAAAGCCAGAAAAACACATGTCACATGTATGCCTTTAGCAAAACCTCACAATGAGGTCACACAGGTTTAACTGACTATTTGTTGCACTCCCTGACCAGTTTGCTTTGTATTTGCCTTTTGTCACTAATACTGAATGCAAAATAGTCTTACACTGAAGTTCTAAGAACTTATATTTTGAAGAGAATGAAATATGCATGCAATGAAAAGGATCTGTTTAATACCAAATATTTATATAGTTAGAAATAACACTTAAAAGGGTTTTTTGCAGAATCAACGCACTAAATTTTACTAATCTTCAGCTCTGGGAATAATAAAAATTAGACTTTGAAATGGTTTCAACAGAAGCAACGTACAAGAACATGCTGAGAAGAAAGAAAAAAATCACTGTCAAATTAGACACAATCTTGGGAAGAGCAGGTAAGAACCAGCAAAAGGAACACGGAAAAAAAATCCCACCCATCACACCTAACAGGAAATCAACTATGCAATCCGAGTATTCTTACAGTATAAGATACTGTGTTAATAGTCTGATATTTAACAGATTAAGTGATTAATTTTTATTTTTGTTACTTAGCCTTATATATGTGCCGCATTGAAAGAGTGACTTTATGTAGCACAGTGGATAAAAATGCAGGGATATGTTTTTAGTGACAGCACTGTGAACCTCTTCTTCATTTATATTTGGATAATCGATAACACTTTTTTTTACCCAGCCTTCCTAAAGAAAAACACCTCAAATGCTTCTCTACGCCCACTAAGCATTAAATGTGTTCCAAATTCAAAATACTTGTTTAGCAAGTAGAAATGTATGAAAAGCAAGTTTTCTTCTTAGCAATTGACTCTGTATTGATTTCACTGAAGAATTATGATTCTTTAAAAGGCTCTTCAGTGCCTCATATTTTTACACAAAGGTTACGTATGTCTTTCAGCAACAGCATACCTCTGGAATCAGAAGGTACAAGTCTACTATACGAAACATAGGAGAAGAAATGTTATGGCCTCTGATCACTGCAGATCATTCTACATAAAAAACTGTAATATTTAACTTTGCCTTCAAACTCTACTAAGTTGAGCAATATTTCACTTTTCTTATGAAATTTCAAAAATCTCTTTACCTATCCCCTAATATATTTGTCAATCAATAAAGCAGAACTGATACTATGTTATTATAAAGACCCTTTAGAAAAAAAATTTGGAGAAAACTGCAACATTAAAGTTTCTCTCGTCCCTGTTTAAAATTTCTCCATGTTTACCTGATAGCATGTCTCTTGCCTTCGAGGTATCTTTTCACTTCATTGTTACTACACCAGCTACAAGAAAGAAAAAAATTGGCTTTTGACTTCAATGGATGATACTTTCCAAAACCAAGTAAGTAAAAATTCCAAAGCACATCTATTCACTAATCTCTACAACCAAAATTACTTCCTTCAAACCACTTCTTTCACAAATGCTTTTCCAAGTCTACTATTCATTTCCATATACATTACACATACATTACTACCTTGTGCCAAATTCCTCACTATATTTAACTAAGCATAAAAACACAACTTACCTTTCTATTAATGTGTTCATAATCTCACTGTTTTCTTGAAAAAGGCAAGTGAGGTTGTTTGGCAAGGAAAGATAGCTACATAAGTGTTCAAACTGGTTTGTTCCATTAACTGTAAAAAAAAAAAGTATAATTCTCATAATTGCTTTTTTTAAAAAAATGACATTAACTACAATTACTGAAGTACAGCCCTAAATGGGACAGCTATTTTTTTTTTTAATTGTATTCCCCCACACCCAAATGGTGGTATGAAGAGTGAAAGAGTGCTAGTAAAGGCACCAGACAGTTATAATATATTGGAAAACTGTCAGTAATGAGAAACAACTTCTCAAACTTTTAAAATTTTCCCAAATGCTAAAGCATTGCTATTGTTAAATGAAAATTATCTACATTTTAAACACAATTTGTCAAGAAGCTATGCATCAAGGAAACATTCTGCAAGTTCTGTAGCTGTTCTCATGTCAGCTCAGCACCGTGTACCATACTTGGTTTTAAACATGGGAATCCTCAAACAGTGAACCTACTTATCATTATAAGTAATATCTTCAGATTTACATTCAGTCTCTACGTAAACCATACGTGGGGACAGTAAAGTACATTAATAACTTCAATTATATGATTTGTAATGTAGCATATATATATATTTGGAGATTTTAATTATTAGCAGATGCCATTTTGAATGAAATCAATGCCAAGGAAAAGCACATCTCATTTTAAAACAGTAATCCATAGATTTGAAATAATCAATATTTCACTTCTTAACAGAAGAGCATCAGTTTCTGCTTTAGGTCATCTAAAATGGCATTTGCATTGACTTAAAAAAAAAATAAAAAGGAAACGATTTATTTTTTCCTTTTTCATTATGCAGATATAATTCTGCACGGGTAACAAACCCACGTTCATTACATTAGCTTCTTCAGAAAAGAGAGTTTAAATGTAATCTATGTTGTCCATAAATGTTTGTACCTGCTGAAAAGCTGATTTAATACAAAGCAGACAGTACCTTGAATTTCTGAGATGTCTGGGACTCCATTTAAGTAATGGAAAAACAAAGCAGAACATCTCAGGAAAGGCATAATTCCAGCTTTTAGATTCCTCCACAGGTGCCAGCCTGAGGAAATTTCTTTCAAGGCACTTAAGAGAACACAATAAAAAAACAGTTTGCTTTTATTTAATCATTCCAGCCTGACAGCTGTATTTAGCAAGTCTTCAGTCATACTTCATATTAAAGTACTGACTTCAGCTGAAACAAGCACTGTACAAAGTGTTTATTTCAAAGCTAATTCCAAGAAAAACAACAAAATAGGGATTCATAAAAACATAACCAACTGGGACAGTAAATTAAGGAAAATTTTGCATAGACATTTCAGATCCTAACAAGTTTTCTGTATCCAGATACTGTCAATTCCAGATTCTACACATCTGCAAACTGACTAAAAAAAGATTGTTCCAGAGCATAATCTTAATGAACAGGCATCTTCATGAGCACAGAAGAATTTATAGGAATAGTTACTTGAAAACTGTATCTAGAAGTAGCGGATAAGAAACGAGATGCGAGAGTTACCAAGTTAAAAGCCTCATCTTTGACAGCATTAGTATCCAGAATTCAGTTAGAAGTTAATATTGAGTGCAGGAGAGAGAAAATACTATACATTTTATCAAAAGATGGACCTTTTACCTTCCTGTACACTGGCAAAGAAATTTATACAGTGTCAGCACAGCTACTTCCTCTTCACTGTTAGTGTTTTCTTGATCCATGCCATTCTCTTCTGAAGACGAAATAAAAAGCAAGTTACTCAATATATACCTCTTCACATAGCAAGAACATAATTTTTCAAGTTTTGAGAAAAAGGCCAGAACTAAGCGAAACATTCCACTCTACTACACTATGATGCAGCAGAAAAAAAGTTTTCTACTGTACATCTTACATATGTTAAATTTATGGTATTGCGAACTCCAGTGAGGTGTTGGTTTACTTGTGCAATTGGTTGGGTTTCTTAATATCCTTGCTTGATGTCCTTTGCTTTTGGCTTACTGCGCTTATCCAGCTCCTCTTGCCAGAACACACATTGATTCCTTACTTTGCTAACTGTGACGTCTTCATCGTGCAATGCCTAAGCCAAGTCTCTGTGACAAAGGCTTCCAGGCAGTGCTACAGTTAGCTGGAAAACTAAGATTCATGACTAGCTATGCTCCAAAAACCTCCAGTGTTAAGCAATAAAAACAAAAGACTGAGCTTCCACGAGTACAATTTATCAATACTTTCTAAGGGCCGAAAGAGAGAGCACCAGCAATTTTATTCGGTAAATATATGGAGTTTACAGTGGCAAAGAGCACCTTAGTGTTTTTCAATAACAGATTTGAGGAATCATTTCAACGGAAGTTGCAAAAAAGTGGCATTACCTGTAGATGAGGTAAGTAAAATCTGTATTATGTGTGCCATAGTGACAAGATGAAACAGGTGAAGATCTCCAGTGCCAAGACTAAGCCCTGAAAAATCCTGACAATGTATGGCAGGGAAAGAGAGCACCAAGCTTACCTGTAAAAGAAAACAAGAAAGCTGGTATATTCCTTTTCTTTTGAATCTTCTATTTTCTCTATTCATGCTGCAACTATACCCTTTGAAGGCACCATACCTCATAACACTAATTTTTGAAGCTAATTAGACAGCCATTATTTAAAGGAACAATGATTAACTATCAGGGGGTTTTTTGCGGTCTGTTTGGGATATTTTTTTTTTTTTTGGCTACTTTTTGTTTGTAGTTTGCTGGGGGTGGTTGTTATGTTTGTTTGGGGTGTTTGTTTGTTGTTTGGGGATTTTTTAAAACAGCCAAAGTACACATTCTGCCTCATTTCACCCCCTTTTCATTTACAGATAGGAATATTTGCAAAGAAAAATCTTTAAGTTGTAGTAGGTAGTGAAAAAAAATACGAAAAATCTGAACACTTTTAAAGGTTCCTGAGCCAGAGAAAACAGAAAAAGTTTCCAATGAAGTTTTGTCAGTGCCTAATGGATTAAAACATTATTAATATGTAATATGGAATACTTACCAATAAATGAAACATGTCAATATCAAGTATGCAAGGAAGATTTCCATTTCTTTCATTAGGCACCAGTGCTGAGTATTTTAGAGAGAAAAAGATATTTATTAATTGAACATTTATATATGAAAGAGTTTTAGTGTACTTCAGTTACAAAAGGAGAGCCACCTCCTTGGTCTATATGCTTAAAGTACTTAAAATACAAAAGTACCTGTTTTGGCCAGAAAGGTTTGAGTTTAAGGTTTCTTCAACACTACTGAAAAAGCCTCTTGCCTACTTATGTATTGAAATGACTCAAACCCAAAGTAACTATAATGAAGTTCTGCCATTCACTGCTCCCACAGCGATCTCCTTGTATTGCTCAGGTTTCCAGCAGGAGAAATAAGCTCAAACATTAGTGACCAAACAAGAACACTAATTGTTGTCTGTTGGACACCTGTTCAGAGGAAGCTTTTGCAATTTGCTTAACGTTGCACAGTTCCCTAAATTTGCCTCACATAACTCATTCGCCTTACAGGCTCAAAAATGCATTGCTACAGTGTCTTCGATTTGTTATTTTATTTCTAATTAATAGAGAGCTGGTATTGGTCTCTCCATCTCTGTAGTATCCACATTTACAGTAACCACAAGGTATTAACTAAAGCACTCCAGCTAACAACAGAAGTTCATACACTTAATAAATTCCCAGTAATAAACTCCATCTAAAAGCAAACACAAGTAAAATGTCTTGAAAATGTTACAGTGTATTTAAAACAACAATCAAGGAACAGTTCCAAACTTCTTTACTCCAAACAGTAAAATATGATTTACAATGAGTTTAAAGCGCAGCTATGTGAATGGTTTTACAGTGTAGCTATAAGCATTAAGCTGCAAAGTTTAAAAACACCACTACAGTAAAAAATAGTCTCATCACAATAACTTAAATATACTTCAGTTGAAGACTCCTACCTTGCTGGCCAGAAAACTAACAATTGAAAAACTCTGACATTTTGAATCTATTTCTATTAACAAACATTTCACCAGCACTCAGATTTTAAATACTTTTACTTTTGTAAGTGTGTAGCCACAGAACTCAACCCAAAAGACTTAAAAAATGTTTCTATCAAAAATGTGACCAGAGCAAGGGCCTTCTAAACCCAAACTTTTATTCAATAAGTTATCTTTATTTATAAATAATATTTCATAGAATACTGACAAAACAAAGGTTAATAATCTTCCTTATTCCTAGCCTTGAAAAATATTTAAAAAAAAAATAAAATCCACTTTTCTGTCACAGAAATATAAGCAGTACAGTTGCTCTGTCAGCTGGATGGAAGAAAACCTTTGAAGAAACATTGATTCAAGTTTTCAAGAAAACCCAAACCACGCAAAACATGCTATACTACAAAGATCCGGTCAAATCTCTAGCAACATATGATCCTTGTGATCCCTTCCATCCTGGTACTCTACAACTCAATGATTCTATGATTTTCTCTTCTGCTTCACATAGAAAATGGCTCAGTCATTACCGATACAAACTGATGTCAATTAAATTCTTCCCCATAGAGCTGCCAACTGTTTGCTGAAGCGGGTGGCATCAATTCTACTAGTAATTTCAGCATACAAATGAGTTTTCAAAGTTTGCCTGCTCTAGTGACTGTAAACATTAAAATTAATGCATTTAATAATACCCTTTCACAATAGTCCTCTCATGTAATTACTGCATTAGGCTGAACTTTTTACCTGTATCTGCAAATGCTTCAAGCTTGGAACATTCTGCCTGTTCTCATTAAAATTCTCAACCAATATATGACATTACATAATAAGCCCTGTCTCATCACAGATCCCCCTTTTCAAAGGCAGAGAAGTTTATGGTTATATTACAGACCTCTGCAAATATTTCCTTCCAATACTGTATTAATAGCATAACACTTCTGTGAAGAACCACGCTTCCGTCACCTTTGCTCTAGATACCTTTCTAAAAACAACAATATAAATGCTGGGAAGAATCAACAGAACTCCTTCATAGCAATATATTGATGCTTCTCTTGAAATGTATCTTGGAACTGCAGACCAAAAGAAATGCCTTTTTTTTCCTCCACAGTATGATGAAATATGTATAGGTACACATGTAAAAATACCAGCTCTTAGTCTATTACTTAAAACCACCACATAAAACAATCTTCTTGTATTCAAGACTAACAGGCATTCTGTAAACATCTTTCTGTATCTGTACCTTTGTAAAAAACAGGATAAGGTGGTGAACTTACACGCTAAGAGAGTACAAAAGTGACCCTGTACTGCCGAAAGAGATGAAACTGTCCAGTGAGCTGCTGCAAATCTTGTTAGTGATGTAAGGCAGTCATCCTTTAAAAACAAAGAAAAAGAAACACTACCTCAGTTAAAGTTCCTCAATATGAAAATGTCTTTTGACTTACAGCACTCTTTTCAGGCCTCTCAGCTGCAGTTTATGGGAGCAGTTTGTGTGTCTAAGTATACGACAAAGATAATTGTGTTTATGAAAATATACAAGTTCCCTTCAGTATTCTTATTTTGACTGCTGGCATGAAAAACCCTGGCTTTACTAAACTATGCATTTATAGAAAAACAACATAATAGTTTTGCTAGATTTGATTTTTACATAGATTAATAATCAGATACTGATTGACTGAACAGCGGGATCCAACAAATAAAACTGTCAAATAATGGTAACTTAAAATTTAGAAATTCTGAATTAAAGAAGCACAATTCCCTCTTTTTCCACTGATTCCAAGGGGAATTGCTACTTGATCCTTACCTGTCGACATGGTAAGTGACCAAATAATGGTTTATCTTCATCAGCTAAAATTCGTTCTGGAAAAAAAAAAAAAATGCTATGCATTTAACTAAATTCTGAAATTCACATAAGGTGCAAAATGAATACATTTGTACCTATAGTTTGTATTGTGTAAGCACAGCTTCCCCAGCACATTATAGGTACACGTGGATCTTCTTCATTTGGATGAACCTTCAAGCCTACTTTGTATGTTGCTGTACCAAAAGTTGTCAACATCTCTTTTATGCTCTCAGAATAAGGATTCCTGAAACAAAGAAAATATTACTAAATCGTTTTTTCTCCACGGGCAGCATAGTACTTTCAATGATGAGCATTCACCCCATAGCTGAACATCCGGATTTCTAAAATTTAAGTGAGAACTCCAGTATCTTTCTTCAGATCTGGTATTCTGTAACCTCTTGTCTGTGACAGATAAACTCCCAATTTATTTATTTTTAATTATTTTATTGGAACCAACCTAATTTTTCAGTGTTATGAATATCCAGCCTTCAAAGATAACATAGTAAAGACTAAATTTAAAGAACTGTGTGTGACTGATGCCAAAATCCATCATCAGCTGGGATAAGCGTCTTGCATTTTTGTGTGCAGTTGGCAGATGTCTGTACCATGTGATGAATTTTGTTACTTTTTCCCCAAGTGAAGAAGGGGTAGACTCAAACACAGACATACCACAGTAGCTGAAATGACATATTAACATACTCTCCCTTTCATAGTCTTTCTTGACGTTTTACTTGTAGTGCTGAGCTATAATGACTACTCGTTCATTCAGTTACAAGTATCATAGTAGGAAAAAAAAGCTTAATCCTGATGTTGAAATTTATACAACAGCATCTTCTCTGCATATCCATGCATTACATTCACCCCTGAAATTCTACTGCATTATTTACTACTTCTGGGTTGGACTTCAACACCATCATAATAATAGAATCAACTTTTCTAATTAAGGCAAAATCCATGTTTTTGCCTTAATTAGTGAGGTCTTATAGCACAGAAGTCACATTCTATTTTAATGTTATCAGTCCAAGATGAAGTTTTAATGATCTATGAAGATGTAAATACATACTTCGGTTTGCAATCTGGTCTAAATCCTTCAGGTAATTGCAGCTGATCCATTTTTTCTGAATTACTAGAATTGCCTGTATGAACAAGAATAAAACAGCAATAATGCACCTACAAATATTTTTTACACTATAAAAAGGTAAAGGAGCACATCACCAGAAATTGAAATCCCAAGCTACTCTTGCCACTCTTGCCACCATCTCTCAATGCCACTGTGGTAGAACCACAACACTTGGTCTTCTTAATGAATTGGGGCTGTTCAGCCTGGAGAAAAGGAGGCTGAGGGGAGACCTTTTCACTCCCTACAACTACCTGAAAGGAGGTTGTAGCATGGACGGTGTTGGGCTCTTCTCCCAAGTAGCAAGTGATAGGACAAGAGGAGATGGCCTCAAGCTGCACCACGGGAGGATCAGTTTGGATATTAGGAAAAAATTGTTCAGAGAAAAGGTTGTCAGGCATTAGAACAGGCTGCCCAGGAAAGTGATGGAGTCACCATCCCAGGAGGTGTTTAAAAGATGTGTAGATGTGGCACTTACAGACATGGTATAGTGATGGACTTGGCAGTGTTAGGTTAACGGTTGGACTTGGTGACCTTAAAGGTCTTTTGCAACCTAAGTGATTCTATGATTTGTGCATACAAATACACACAGTTCTTCAGACTTACTTGCAGAGTCTTCATCTCGAAGTAAATACAGCGCTTTTATTTGCTGGGACAGTGTTTTGATCCACTGAGCTAGGTTTGGTTGGCCTGAAAAGTCTAACCTGTCCAAAAATATACATAAACAGAATACACACATTAGTTAAGAACAAACTATATACAAAATCAGTATTTCATAAGCATCCCATGTTCTTCTGTTTCTCAACAGGCTCTTTCTCTGTTGCCCAGATATTTCTCTATCTTCAGTTCTTTTCCTGCAGGTCCTACATTTTACTGCCCTTTCATAGTCTAAATTCCATAGTACACAATAACAAAGGAAGGTCCATAAACTAAAATAAGCAGGCAGGCAATCCATTTGAGATTACCCAAACAGATGATAATAAACTTTTTGAAAGGGGTTTCTGGGGCATGCCTTGTTCAGAATTGTTTTTTAGGTTTATCAAAGACATTTACACAGCAAACAGACCTGTTAAATAAAACTCTTGGTGGAGGAAGCAGAGGAATAACGGTGTTGCTTAAACATTCACAAAGTGGGCAAAGGAATTCACCATTTTCTACATCGTAACTTGTGTGTACTCGTAATCTTTGCTGTCTTCGTTGCTCTTTTGCTTGGACAGCATCAAAATACCTTTAGGAAAGGCCAAGATATTAAAGACAAATTATTAAAACATTATTTTAACGTATAAATTCATGAATTCTTACGAAGACACTGTTTTTCCTTTTCCCAGATATATGTAAGAGAATTATCTGAGTTAAAAAGCTCTACCCTGATAAAGCATTACTAACTGCAGGCTAGCCTGGTTTTTGCAGCCAAAATCCCCCAAAATGCTGAAGTTCATTGGGCTGTCGAAATCACATTTAAGTCTGAACTTCAGCAATCTTCATGTAGGAAAAAAAGGGTGAGGGGAGAGGTAATGTTGAAGGATTAAAAAAAAAGAAAATTATTCAGTTTTACATAAAATTTTAAGGGCAGTGCCATGACCATTATCCAAGTGCATATTCCATTACAGGCCACACCAGAACAGCCACTGGAAAACTGGTGGCTGATCTCCAAATCCTGTATGATAAGGAACTAAATTCACTGCTTTACTAAATGGAACTGCTATTCCAGAAGCCTCTGGGATGGGTTAGAGCGTGTCTGACAATGGCCCAAAAATGGCCTGAATACAGGCATCTGAGGACATTTCCAGGAGTTAATGGCAACCACACAAGATTCTATGTGAGCCACACAAGATGATGAAGAACACTTCTTCAGTGAGCAGTGACATCCAAGACCACAGACGAAACCTGCACAAGGATCACTACATGGTTATGGCCACAGAATCCCTAGGAGTTCCTC
This sequence comes from Pampusana beccarii, assembly GCA_013399365.1. Classification (NCBI taxonomy): domain Eukaryota; kingdom Metazoa; phylum Chordata; class Aves; order Columbiformes; family Columbidae; genus Pampusana; species Pampusana beccarii. The sequence continues at coordinate 85,223 of VWYH01006479.1, forward strand.
ACAGTCTTCACACACAAGGCAGAATTTGAAAAGAGGCACTTCCGGAGCCACACCAAGGACCAAAGCAAAGGCCTAATTAATGTCAGAGGTTTGAATGGTTTGTATTTGTCACAAGGCATTGGCACTACATAGCACTAAGCATGTTTATTCCCCTCCAAAAAATCCAAAAATAAAAATAACTGAACCATGTTTTATAAAAAAAACCCTAAAAATAAAGGATAAAATCGAATTTAGGTTGAAGATTAAATCGAACTAGGTCACAGACATTTCTACTTCAGGTTAAACATGATGGAGGAATTAAGAGCACAAGGGAGGCACCGTCATTTAAAACTTCAGTAGAAAGCACAAGAAGCAGCAGGAATATGTCTATTACTGAACTGCAAAAACACCCCCAAAAAATCTAAAGTTCAGTGTTCAGATCCATGTGCACCACAGGGGATTATGCATAGGGATAAACAACCAAAGGAACGAAAGCTGCCATGTGTGGCTTTGGATTCTTCTTTACCAAGATGACAGAAAGTAAATGAAAATTATTTGGGACGTGTTTACAGTTAATAATGCCTACTCTTGGGTTGGTTTTTTTTTGCCCCCAGCAGAAAGCTGTTTTAATTGCTTCATAATGTTCATTTTAAAATTCACTACATCGTAGCAAATTTCCCATTAAAATTAGTGCCATTAGACAAACTGATGGCATGACATGGTATTGGGACTAAAAAATAGCTTCTTACCTTTGCCAACAGTGAGCATGCATAATATGCCCACAGCTACCCGTGTGTGTTCCACATGACAGATCTGGGTGCATGAATAATGGATCATACTTTTCTGTGTTTAAAATAAAACAAAAGAACTTTGAAATAAGCACTTACCAAAGGACTTAACTGCAGATAAGTCTTACCACATTTGCAGTATTATTATTACTAAACTCCATCACAAAAGTGTAACTCATTTGATGAGGCATCAAACATATTCATAATCCACAACCACTTAAACTGTTTAGGTTACAAACATCATTGTCATTTTGTTTTGAGCATATGTACTGTTCTTAGACTTCAAACCAAGCTTTCTGAGGTGCTGGGCCCTGGTCAAAGTCCCCAAGAGCTACCTGCAGTTTTGGTGGTTCAGTACCATTGAAGAATGAGTCTAAGAACGTGAATTTTCAGAGTGAGAATGCAAAATGATTCAGTGCAGAAGTTTTCTAAATGTTTACATATCCAGAATCCAGATAAACCTTTGTAACAATGCCACTGATCGTTGCGATCTGTTTCACAAAGTTACCTAAATCCAAGCATTATTTATTATCACTAAGAGGCATTTCATATAACTGAGAGGAAGAAATATCTATCTTGTGCTTTTACAGCACTACATCAGCACCTTTTTCTCTCTGTAAAGTTACTGGCATAGTTTAAAAACAAACACTTCTGATTTTAAAGGGTTTTTTTAACAGTTACAAATAATCGGTCATAAGTCACTGGCAGGACATTTAGATAATGCTTTGCAGTGATTTTACATTATTTAGAACAAGTTTTGCCACTGATTACAATGAAGTCATTCACAATTATAAAGTTAACACAAGGAAGCAGGTGGTTGTTACAGTGACTTGAACATCTATTAATACTAAAGACAACTATGAACTTTACTTACCAGGATCTGGAATAATTTTGTTTCTATTTTTCGACAACACAGTCGACCGCTGAACAAATGCTGCCAAGACCATAGCCCTGCTGTCCACTTTAACTTCTTGTTCCTCCTGACACAATATACACATAACAACCTGTCTGTGTTCAGCTACTCTAGTTTGCTCCGGTCCCAAGGCTGTGAGTTTTGCATCTGAAATTACAGGACTAGAATATCCCAGAAATAACAGTGAGCAAATTATTTTTAAAAAAATCACACATAAAATCACAATTTGAATGTGATTAATGAGCTTTTTAGCTTTATGATAACTGCTCTCTGACAACAAGTAGTTTTGGCATTTATACAATTCCTATGTCCCCAGAAATAGAACATATTTTACAGAAAAAAATTCATACCATCCCAACAGTATTACCCACCCCAGCTTAACACAGAAACTCTGTGACCGTCCACCATCGCCATCCTGTAAGTGCCTGACATAAACTCTGAAAACACTCTCCACCTCCATAAGAAATCATTAGCATGCTTCAATTCATAGTTCCACCTACAAGCAGATTTTCTTCCAGGTTCTCAGATATATAATCACCCATTTCCAATTTACTAAGTTTAGTAGCATAGTCTCTTCAGCACTATTAACAATTTACTGGATGATTTTATACAAAAAATTATTTGCCTGTTTATGTTGAGCACTATGAGGATGGGACAAGGGAGGAATCAATATTTATCTCACCACCTTGACAGAAAGGAAGAGGAAAGCATTCTAGTTACTGCTGCTTTTTTGGTCTGAAAAACTTAAGAATAGTTTTCCACCAAGACTAAAAAAGTGCTTTTTTTTAAAAGCGGTAACAATAGGACAATCTGATGTAAAAGTCAAAAGAATTAAATTATATTCCTTTACCTATTTTCATGCACTCCAGAGGTTGAAGTATCTAGCTCCTCCAAAGTTTGCTGAAATAGTTCTTTGTTTTCATTAATGAAGTGCCGCTGCATCTCAGACATCTGGGCCATGATCTTTTCCCTGCGCAGCCTGGCAATCTCAGCTTTTCGCTTCCTTTCAGCTTTGTCTTTATCACGTGAACTCTGAAATTGTATGGTTTGCTCAGTCATTTTAAAAATCTTGTCAGACAATTCATTTCAGCTGCTGCTGTAACATGTACTAACCTCCAAACAATTAAAATCTCATAAAAAGAGAAAAGAAAAATCTAACAAAAAGTTATTTCATGCCCTCTTTTCTTTAGCTCATGTGCAATGCCAGGCAGAACTGCAGATGCAGAAGGATCCTTCTCCCCCCTCAACCTTTAACTGCAGTTTGTATTTCTCTTCCCTTTTAGAATTCATAGGATAAAAAGGAAAGTGACAGGTCTCATCTGACTTTCCTCTACACCAGTTGTATTCCTAACTGCAGTACAGTGCTCCAAGATCTTTGTGTAGTATCTAGAAAGTTATGTTGGGCTGAACGAATCAGCAGAGCTTATCTGGAATGACCTGCATGGTAAAAATACATAGATAACATTTCTTTTAACAGCTTTCCAAGGAGTCTGAAATTATGGGAAAGGCAGAACCTGTAAATACCGCGATCAGTACTACAAACAGCTCTAAGGACTGAACTTGCAAAAGATTTGGAGACTACAATACAGAAAGCACTGAAAAAGAGTCCAGGGACTCTCCCAAACAAACTCTTTCAAACAAATGTGTTCGATCTATTATATAAGCTGTGAGACTGAATATCAGAAATCACTGACATTTCCCATCTTTGATTTAGAGCTACAATTACAAACATAGTCCTTTGCCAGTCACAACCTAGACATGTTTCAGATCAGCTAACTGTTACATCTTGCTTTTACCTGCTCCATAATGGTTCCTTCTGTCTCAGCCACAGGACTTGTAGAAGAGCTTTCTCTTAGTTTCTTAATAGTATTAAAAGTCTGTAAGAAAAAAAGAAAAACCACAACAATTTGTGATGTGAATATAACTGTGTATACTATAATGCTGGCCAGACAACTCACAGTGTTGGATTCCAGAAGAAGAAAAAAGTGGGTACAACAAATCACCACGGGAAATAAAGAAATCATCACAATATAATTAGGAAAGTTCCACAAATTTTCTTTCAGTGATGTTCAGCAGTTACATAAAATATATTTACCTTCAAAATCCATCTGATCATGTCCTTGTGCACTTCTAGATGAGGTGCATTTTGCAGTGTTTCTAGCATAGCTAGTATACTAGGGGAATTATTGGGTGCCTCTCCTGGTCCTGAGAAAAAATTACAACAACACAGATTATACTGTTATCTGACAAACTAATCATTCACTAACATTAAAACGAACAAAACCCAAAACCCAACACTTGCGTTCTTCAGCACCTGAAGAATTTCTTCAACAAATAGGCACAATATGTAACTTTTATCCCCCCCCTCCACAAACATTTTCATGAATACCCTCTAAATCCTGAAAAGGTAGAGGAAACAGTCTTCAAAGTCTCACTTAGTGACTATATTTTCTCACAAGACAAATACACTGTATGTGCTCCCTGGCTCTATCCTTCTTGGAAGCTGCCACGTAGAACTTCCAATAGCTTATTTGCCACCTATTTTAAATAGAAGAGTCTTAGCAACTTTCATGTCTTAACGAAACTAAAGACACTAATCCAAAGATGCAAAGGAGAATCAACATTAAAAGACCATTCAAGAAGGCAGCTACAGTTTTTGTAATTGTAGCATCTGATCACATACAGCATGCTGAGATGCTACTTGAAGACACTAAGAAACAGACTTCCTGGGAATTATTCTACTTCTGGATTTCTCCTCTAGTAATGCTACTATCATAAAATCTACACATAGGTATAGTCAACTTGATAAATTTTTGATGGATAAGCAAATATACTCTTCTGGTAAATACTGTTACAGAAGAAGACAATATGAGATACTGGCATGTTCAGTTATGTAAAATTTGCTATACATTCGAAAAGAAAGGCATACTTGATATTTTCTGAGTGAAGGTAAATGTTACAACATTCTCCTCACTGAGATTCTCCAGATGTTGTTTTTCTTCTTGCAGCGCCATCCCAAGCAAATGCAAAACCTAGGTAAAAAATTCCAGTTTTAGTTATTTTCTTAAATAATTCATTTCATCTCTTTATATAGTTTGGGTAATTCATTAAGAGACAAGGAATTAATACAATAAAATTATATCATAAGAATATATTTGAAGTTATTTCGACACACATAATTCCAAAGCTAAATTAAACAGGAGTAACAGTCTGTGTTTACAAATTCTTGAAACTTTGTCAGGTAAAAACCACATTATACCACTTTTATCTTTTTCTTTGCTGTCCTGTCTAGTGAGTGAGAAGTCGGTGCTTCTTAGCTTTCTCCTTAGCATTTGTGTGTTTTTATCGCAAGTCTCTGGTCAGAAGTACACTGCACACTTTAAATCCTTTTTACATACAAAATCTAACTGACAAAGAGTTACAATTATTAAACTAAATTTATTCTAACACTCTAGAAACACATTTTAAAATAATGTTAACTTTTAGGTCAGTGAAAAAACTGTCATGTCCTTGAAGTTGAAATTGAAATTACCCTATTTGGCACTAAAATAGTCTGAATGGCATTTTAAAGCTAAAATACGTAAATTTTGTTGGTGAACTCCGTCATGCTGAATCAACCACTTTTGCCACTCTATACAAACTGGCAGGATTCTCAGACAAAAAGTGTTACTGAACGCCTGGAAACAACACTGAAACCCATGTAAGGAAAGGCTAATCACGGGAAAAATCTTTAGCAGAACTAGAATGCAACAGTCCAAGATAACTGAAGTATCTACAGAAAAAAATGGTAAAACCTGATTTGAGTCTTGAAGTCTTTTTCATTTGTATTAATAAGTAGTAACAGTCAATTTTTCCACAGTCTATCACATCTGTCTAACAAGGTACCATCAGATATGGGCCACCTCTTCCAGATGTCTCATATCAACCTTTGCACAGTGCTTCCAAGATGTCAGTGGTTAACTTGTTAACTTGGGAAAGCTGCAGCCCCACTGCTCAGCACCAGTGAATACAAAGAACCATTTCTGAGCAAGTGATAGGGCCCTAACAAATCGCACATATTGGAGAACAACACAGAGGTACTCAAACAGTTGAGCATGTTTTATTTCAGTTTCAAAACAATTAAGTTAAAAAAAAAAAATTCTTATTCTATCCAAACAGTTATTCCAAAACCTAGCATTCTCACATTATCTAAAATTTAACTACATTCTTCAATTTCTGTTGTGATTTAAAATACTGATATATTGTTCCATTTACAGTTTTTTTGTGTTATAGAGAATTGCTTATATTAATTCAAACTTACCTATAAAAGTTAATATACACTAAATAAGACAATGTCAAAAAACTAATACTCAGTTTCAGAGCTATGGTTTTATTTCAACATGTTAATTAAAAATCACAGAATCACAGAATGTTCGGGATTGGAGGGACCTCAAAAGATCACCCAGTCCAATCCCCCCGCCGGAGCAGGAACACCCAGATGAGGTTACACAGGAAGGTGTCCAGGCGGGTTTTGAATGTCTCCAGAGAAGGAGACTCCGCAACCTCCCTGGGCAGCCTGGTCCAGGCTCTGTCACCATCACCGTGAAGAAGTTTCTTCTCAAGTTTAAGTGGAACCTCCTGTGTTCCAGTTTGCACCCATTACCCTTTGTCTTACTGTTGGTTGTCACTGAGAAGAGCCTGGCTCCATCCTCGTGACACTCACCCTTTACGTAATTATNGGGGCCCAGAACTGGACACAATATTCCAGATGTGGTCTCACCAGGGCAGAGTAGAGGGGAAGGAGAACCTCTCTGACCTACTGACCACCCCCCTTCTAATACACCCCAGGTACCATTTGCCTTCCTGGCCACCAGGGCACAGTGCTGGCTCATGGGCATCCTGCTGTCCACCAGGACCCCCAGGTCCCTTTCCCCTACACTGCTCTCTAACAGGTCGTTCCACAACTTATACTGGAATCTGGGGTTGTTGCTACCCAGATGTAAGACTCTACAATCTGTGAACATTTTTGCAAAGTTTGGGTTTGGACACTAAACCAACAAGCCTGACCAATATAAATAGCCCTTTAATGGCAGTTCACAACTTACCTCTGCACAACCCAGAAAATCACTATCAGGGACAAGAAAAACCTACATAACCCTCCAGGTTATCATTATAAATAGCAAGGAACAAACAGCGCAGTTGAGTTTCCCAAAACTGATATATTTTCAAGTCAGAAAACTCTTTTCTGTACTTATAGAATTTTTCTAAACTGATTTAGCCTAAACTGAAGATAAGAAAAGAAACAACTCAAACTGGTTCTCTTCCACAATAAACACTATTTCAACTAATTCAAGCAGAATTCTTCCCTCTCATGTTGTGTGCCACTAGAAATTTACCTCCATCTTCCATTCACTTTTAAAAATAAACTGCAGAGGCAGAGGGGCTTCCTTAGTCTTGTATATCAGAAAACACCATTTACTTCTCAGAGTATTCTAGATATGCTAGATATCAAGGAAACAACCCAAGTCTATAAACCCATGTTAAAACGCTAAAATACACATTCCTTCTTTTAGCATAAGCATAATTTTAAATAAGGAAACATACCCTTTGCAGCATGGACTCTGACCAGGCATAGCCATTGTGTTCTACTGCCCACTGCAGTATGGTTCCCATAATGCATAGCATGACATCACATTGCAGGATATTAACCAGACTTGCAAAAAGTGGGCAGAAAGGAGGAAGAGCTGGTGGTGGAAGTGCTGAAAAAGAAATAAAAGTGTTTGCCATGTCAGGATCTCTAAGATTTAAAATTATAGAATAACAGAAAGTCCTGAGTTGGAAGGGACCCACGAGGATCATCGAGTCCCACTCCTGTACCTGCATGTGACAACCCCACAGTTCACACCATGTGTCTGAGGGCTTGTCCGGTCTCTTCTTGAACACTGTCAGGCTTGGGGCCGGGACACCTCGCTGGGGAGCCTGTTCCAGTGTCCAGCACCCTCTGGGGGAAGAACCTTTTCCTCATGTCCAACCTAATGTCTAACCTATAATTTGCAAGACTCATATAAAATGTCTGACGTTCAAAGAGCTTACCAGTTTAGCCCTGGACAGCATACAGTTGGCTAATAAAGAGCATTACAGATAACAGACTGTAACATCCAACATGGCTTGCATGTAATAGAAAAGCCAAGGGAATAAGCCATTCAGAAGGCTGGTTCCATGACAGATCAGATTCCTGTCTATAACCAGGGAGACATAAGCAAAATTGCTACATTTACACCAATTCTTGTCCATCCCAAGAACAGGATGTTAGTCTAATTGTCAGGGCACTATACAGTTCGATGTGAGATTCCCTTTTCCCCCGTCTTCTCTCAAAGAGAAATACCTGTATCTTCTCTGTTCTGTCTCTTCAGCTTTCTTTGTGCTTCCTCTGCCTGAAAGAGAAGAATGATTCCAATATTACTCAAGATCTGTACAAATATAAAACTAATTAAAAAAGCATTCATACTTCATTACGTTGTGATTGTTTTTCCCTCTTTCCCTCAGCCTTAAATAAAACATGAAAGCTTCCATGCCTTTTCAGCTTCTCTTACATTCTACTTGTAAAGTAGGGCCTGCATCTCCAAAATTAATCTTTCATCTTGAGTCAGCCTGGATTCTTTTTCTAGCATAAAATTCTAAGATAAGTCTGAGCTAAAATGGTAATTTCCATATAGGTAAGTGAAAATACAGATTGTTTAAATATTTCTAGTAAAGTAAGTCCTAAGAGAGCCCACAGATGACCTCCTGAAGCCCCACTAATTTCAGCAGCTCTGTATAGGGCAGAGGATCCTGTGGCACGGGAATCACAGCAAAATCTTGGGCAAACTTTGTCAATATTCTCAAATAAGTCAACTTTTAAAAGTTAGCTTTTAACCAGCTGATAATACTGCTTCACAGAAAAAAGCTCTGGGAGAAAAACAAAACCAAACCGAAACAGATACAAAATAAAAAACAAAGTTAAATTACTAGGTACCTTCGATTGCTCTGCTCTTGAGAAGTGATAGAAATACAGATTGAAGTTCTTAGCACATTCTGGTTTTAGTTCATAGAGCCCTCTGCCTGTTAATCCAGGTTTCCTAGGAAAAAAAAACAAAAAAAACCCAAAAATTCCTAAAAACTTACGTTCATCTGAGCATAAAAGCCTAAGTAGAACAGCTAAAACCCACTGCTGAATAGGCATTCTAGAAATCAATTAAGTAATAGTATTAAGAATGACGTATATGAGTAAAGCCATGGGGAAAATCCCATGATGCAGCATGCTTTCTTCTATTCTCTCATTTTCACTAATTTAGATATTCCATTTTAAAAGTTTAAATATTAGAATAAAGGGAAACATACTTGAAACATGCCACTTCTTCAATCACACTTTCCATTCCTGTCTCTTTGTTCTCCTACATTGAGTGAAAATGTAAGACTGTGTTACTGTAGTTCTTGGATTAAACACATTCAAATATCATACAACACTAGAAAAGCAAGCAAAATGAACACAGTATGAAGTTATTTTACTGGGACTCGAGAACGCTGAAGGATGTAACATGAAAATACATTCTGGAACACCATTTCTGCAAAAAGTATTTTTAAAAAAACATGCCATTTTGAGTGCTTAATTATTACTGTTTTTCCCTGTCATAATAAACTTGGATGTAACAGAAGAAAACTCTGAATTAGTTTCCTCAGTCTGTCTTAGGAATATACAGTCAATATTTCTGGTTTCTAAAAAATTAAATAACTATAGGAAAGCTAAAAATACAAGTCACTAAAAAATGCTAAAACAACCACAAAAATCAGCAGGAGAAATCAGCTCAAATACACAAATTACGTTTTAACATTCCCATCCCCTTCCTGCAATGCATATTCACAGCAGTTAACAGAGCAGGGAAAAAGTAATGAAGACTGACAATACAGTTTAGAACTCTTGTAATTCCTGGGCTGATTTTTCATTCAACTTTAATTTTTTTTTTTTTTAAATCATGTTGCCCTAAAATTTGCCTAAGTTTAGAACATAAAGAACAATGAAAAATATTTCAGAATTCATCACTAAAAGTATTACCAATATAGTAAAAGATTAACTTTCGAATTTTCACCGCATTCAGAAATCATGTTTAAAAGAGTACTTCAGAAATACTCTAAACATATATATATATAAAAAAAGGTTTACTATCCTACAAAACCACTGATAGCAGTGTGGCAGTTGCACATCCCCCTCTCAGAACTGGGGCCTTCAATGGGACAGTTAATGGCTCTTTTGTGGGACCCCAGAGTCGGTTGACCAGGGTTGTTAGCAGAGGTTGACCAGGGTTGTTAGCAGAGGAGCGGCCCAGAGAAGCCCAGAAGCTTCTGGAATGCCCACAGCCAGATCTGATCAGACTATAAAACGGGGTTCCCACCAAAGATTCCTTTCTGTGTGGTCTTCTCAGAGCAGCAGGTCTGCTGAGCCGGGAGCCCTGCCCTCAAGCGGAAATGCCGTCTAAGGTAACCTCCCGGGACTGGGAGCGCCTCACCTCCTTGTTCGGGTGAGTGATAAATTACTGAATATATCCTTGAATAAGTCCTTGCCAAAACAGGCGAGTGTAAAGTCCTTGCCGCAATAGGTGAGTGTTTATCTCTTGTGGGCAAAACGCGGCAGAGGGCTCTGGTTTTGTTTCTTGTGAGTGTGCGTGTGTGCACACTGTGGATCCGCATTATTCTTATTTTGCTGTACCACAATAATCTCCTCAATTGATACACGAACCTGTATCTTAGGTTATCAGAGTGCTAACTAATCGTATAAACCCTGTTTCTAGTCAGTTTATTGGCTGTACATTTCCGGCCAGACTAAAGTTTGTTTTGGACCTTGTTGTCCGCCTAAACTGGTTTTGGGTGCCTCCATGACAACCAGAATTCAGATAAATGCTTCTGTACATGGAAACGAAACATTTATGTTACACAAGTCATTATACCACGTCTGATTACGTATCTTTCCAATTATTGGTAGCTTTAAAATGTAACAGCTAATATTTCTGGATAGCTCAAACAACCCACTTCCACGGGCTCCTCAGGGTTTCCACGCAGACTGCAGAGAATGCGGCCACGTGGCCTGAGAAGAAACAGCAGTAAAAAGAGAAAAGAGCTGGAGAAGCTCTCAGACTCCTGCCCCTTTCATGTGTTGTTTCTTCTTCTACAGCTCTTTCCTACCTTCTCCATGCCAACTGTTAACCTGTACTCATGCTAACCTTACTCTTAGCATAATCGCGCTCTTCCCATTCTACCCACTCCACATTACATGGCATAAACTTGCACAAGAAAAATTTTCAGCAATCAGCCTTATAAAGTTGAAGCTGCTTTTTCCACTACCCGCCCCCAAGTTACTTACATCTTCAGGCAATGCCTTTACTAATTCACTGTGAGCCATCGGCCTGATGCTCAGCTGATGGATGATCTCTCGTTTGATTTCATCTGTTGCATTTACCTGTCCTATTCCAGGACTGAATCTTTCGCCTGTAAAAATAAAATATAGCATTAGTTTCTCTAGGATTTTAAACACTACTTCCTCTTTTGCAATTTAAAAACAAAAGACTGGAAAATAAGTATCTTCTGTGAAATCTTGTGTTCACCCACCAGTGTTCAAAAATTCATTATGTTAATCTAAGAGAGCTTCAATGCTCTTCTCCTAGGAAGGAAGTCAGAACTACAGGAACTTCAAAACAGAACGGAACTTCAGATGGCAATGAGAAATGCTCATTCCAGATCATTAGAGACTAAATTCTAAAATGAATCAAATTTATTCTGAACTTACCAACAATCATTATAATGAGGTATAGCATCTCTTCTATAAGAGTGTTATTTTGTTGAACAACATCCTGAATTAAAATAAACAAACAAACAAATTTACATTTTTCAATTAAGGGTAAAACAATTATGCCATATGCTGAAAATATTTTTCCAGTGCTTCAAAACACTGCCTGCTTTCACCATCAGCACTCCCAAATTAAGCTGTGCTGAAATGCAATTACAAGTGCCTTAAACTTGTTAAACAATGCAAAAATTATGCATCAGTTTCTGACATTTACCAATTTGACAGGTAAAAATATTTATGCATATTTCAAACTGGTCAAACTAAATCAAAATAGGATAGGTTTTGCTTTTTGATCAACAGTCTGTACAGTCTCAGTAAAACAGCGTCTGATAAACTTTCCAAAACAAAATTGCAGATTTTCTACTGCAGTAGTACATAAAATACCTTGTTAGTATTTTCTGTGCTAAATCTTTTGCCATAGTCTGGAGTACTAAAGATCTGATAAAGTTCAAAGCGACTCAGCATTATCATCAAGAAGTGATTCGGATCCATCATAGACACACCTGTCTATTGAAGAAAAAAATAATTATAAACAGAAAACAGATTGGCTGTTATTATAGCGTGTTTGTATATTAATATATGATGTTCACAGTATATTCTTTATAAAATTATTTCCCCTCTCTATCCTGAGCATGAAGATTTAATTACTTAAGTTTACCCTCTTAGGACTACAATAACACAAGTGACAGCACATTCAATAAGCAGGATCATATGCTTTATCAATAATTTCTGATGCCCTTTCAAGTGTAAAATATTCAGGGCTCTTCCTTCTATCTCAAACAACCTAAATAAAATTCAATCAAAGGCTTTTGGTTGGTTGATGTCGTTTCTACAACCCTATTCCTGCTGGCTCAACTTTTAGAAGGCATAATATCACTTTGCATATAGCATATAAAGATCTTAAAAACAGATTCCCATCCTCAAAACAAAGACTTAAGCCTTTAGAAAGACTTTCTGGAAAGAAGAATACTACTGTTTCAATGTAGACACAAACATTTACTTCCATTTCTGAAAACTACTGGCCAAACTTCTTTCTGTTTATTAAGCAACGTATAAATTAGCCAATCATAAATTAGTTTACTAATGGTAATGGGACCATCTCTAACACAGAATAATTTCCAACAAAACTGAAGGAGATCTACCCAAAAGGGCAGCTGCAGGCAGATCATTAAAATCAGGAGCAGATTAAGCCTCAGGGAAATAGGTCTGAAAGCAGAAGTAACTCCTGACATTGGCATCATGCTGGGAACCAGTAACTCTGGGTAAGATAAGAGGGATTTCCTGAGAACAGATTTTGCTGTCTAGGTGAACTACGCATCCTGAGCTGCAAAGTTTTGCTTCTGTCAGTCCCAATGTAGAAGTAATGCAGCAGAGCTATAGTAGACTGCCAGATTTGTAAAATCTCTTCTGAAGGAAAAAAAAAATAAAAATAATTTAAAAAAAAAATATCACTAACTACTGTATGAGGTTCCACTTTCTATCCAGCATTTTAGATGCCAAATTTGAAGGGAGGGAGACGAGGCAACACATACACTGAGTACATTACTGAAGACCTGCAGACTCACAACTGCCAATACAGCATGACCCATTAGTTAAATATTACAGTCTTGAAGAAATAGCATTAAATATGCAGTACACAGAAGTTTCTGCACTTTCCACAGTGTATTTAAAAAAGCAAGGATTACAACAACAGTATTTTCTTTACAAATTACCCCATAAAGACACAGAAGCAATTAAAAAAATAGAAGAACTTCCACAAAAATTGACTTTTTTCCTTGTCATTAAAGGGTTCTGATGGAGCTAAAACCACATGCACACATATCCAGAAAACGCTTGATAAAAAAGGCAAACTGGTACATAGTGTTACCTGAAGCATTACTATGTCCTTGTCAAACATCTCCCTCCTGCACTTCACATTATGATAGTAATAAATCTGAAACAAACACACAAACCACAAAAATTAACAAACATCACATTTAATCTAAACTTATTTTCATTCTGGAAAAATAAACTTTGTTATACAGCATTAACACAGAAAAAATGAATCTGAGATTTGAAAAAACTATGCAAATATATTTGTATGCAAAAAGCATTTTTATGTAGCACAAAACAAGGATGGTTGCTGGCTGGGTTGTATTGATCTGAAGTCCAGATGGCATACACTTAAAAGGATAAATCTTACAGACCTCTTTGGGCTACATTTTAATATACCTACCTGTTTAGCTATTAACTGTTTGAAATTCACAGGAGAAAAACCCCTTGCAGTTGGAGAAATTCTTCGCTCCATGAATACATCTTTAATTATTTGCAAAATAATCTTTTAGGAATTGCCACTTTCAGCAAAATGTTAATATTGTGATAGAACTATCCTTGACCCATCCTGGGAGGGAACTCAACAGTACCGCATCAAGCAGCAGCAACACTGCAATCACTGCACGGCACTGACATTGGGAAAGGTTGATTCTACCCCTTTAAGGAGAAATAAAGAGGGCTGTCAAGTTTCTACCTGGGACTCCGAACAATCTTCAGCATGCTAAACTTTCCTCAGGATTACACGGAAGAGATGTAGGCAGCCTTCCTTGCCATCCTCATACTAATAATTCAGAAACAGACACCCATTCCTATCTTCTGGGAAAATACCCCAAAGGAGCTGACTGAACATGAGCTCTCCATTGCCAAAGGAAGGACTTGCAGACTGGGAGCCATATTACCTAAATTAAACCAGGCTCTTAACTTCAAGATGCTGACAACCAGAGGAAATTAACACAGAGACTTATTTCTCCATCAGAAGCTTTGCTAAAATTTCATATTTGATGCATGTCTACAGTAAAATGGGCACTGCTATAATTATACATAACTAGAGCTCCCTTTGCTTTAACGATGACAGTAAAGGACATCACATTATAAAGATCCTTTAGGTTAAGAGGCAGGAAGTGTCAGAATATAGTATGTTTGAGCATTTTAACTCAGCTTCCTAGTACACACGCATTGCAATTAGCTAGTGAAGATGGAGGCTTGTAGTGAGGAAAGAAGTTTCTTGCAAATAAATCAAGTTAACACCTCATAGAACTAAATCCTATTTGTGTTGTAATGTATGTCTTGCTGAGAAAAATCACTTTAGACGATCACCTTGGTGGGTGGCACTGACACTACAGTACTCATTTTATAGCTGTTATGCTTGAAATACCAAAGACCAAATTTGTACAAACAGAGAGAACGTAAGTTTAGAGATGAATGGAGGTAGTCTCCAGAAGTATGAAAGAAGTATAAGAGATAAAAAGCCAAGAAACACTCAGTTCTACACTGGTTCTAATGCTTCTGCACAGTCTTTGGATTTCAATTACTTAATAAAAACATAAACAAAAATCTTAATGGTGCATATTCTATATTTGAGACACTTTTATGTGGAGCTGCTGAATGAATTACTGAAGCTGCACAGCTCTAATTCTGCACTCCATGCCGCTGTTGGACTGTATGCAGTTCAAAGGCTAGGAGTCACTGATTGTATTATACTAGAACTTCTTTATGCACAGAGTACTAAGTTCACTGAGTACTGTAGCTGTTCTGAAACAAAAAAGCAACTTCTGACTAAGAAATCAAAGTGCAGTTTAAAAGCACAAATACTCAAATGATGATATAAATGCCTACCTCGCGTTGCCTTCCATAAGATCTATGTAATGAAAATTGAAATCAACACAGAAAGGGGAGGTTTTGAGGTCTGAAATCAACTTGAGGGAGTTATCAGAAAATAGAGATTCTACAGCTACTATGTACTTACCTGATTAACAAGAGAGAACCCATTTCTTCTCCACATCCCTGCATGCACTTGGGCACATAGGACTAGGCATCGTAGAGGATGTTCTATTAACATAGGTGGGCTAAGTTCACTCTGCATTAAGAAAATGCAATATTTTGATATATACAGAGAAAATAAAAGAAAATGGGACTGAAATGAAGGAAGATGATATTTTTGATCATTAAAATATTTTGCAATACAAAACAAAAGCAAACCAAACACACACATTACAGAAGTTTGATGAACCTACTCACAATCTACCCAACCATTGTTAACCAACCTTACATTCTGTCTTTGCTCCAGAGAAGTCCTCCACAAGGGCTTCACTTTATTCTTAAAGACAGCAGATTTTGTATTTTAAAACACCAACACTATCAATTTAATAACATTGTCGTTTGCTTTCTTTCAAAAGTTAAGTACTACTTCTTTCAAAAGACACTGAGATTTCTTCTCCCAGCTATGTTTCCACCTCTTTTAATTTATATTGTTCTTTCTAACTTCCCTTTAAAGAAACAGCATATCAATAAGAACATGCAGGAAGCAACAAACAGCTGGGGAAGAAAATCAGAACCTAGGCCAAGGAGAATGAATCAGATCCTGCCAGCAGGCCTTAAAAACAGTTTCAATTACAAAAAGGTATTATTACATGAAGAACAAAATACAAACCTTAAGCCTGACTCTTGTCTTAAGAGAGCAATACTGACTGCTTATGCTCTAGTCGTGAATATCTAGGTATTAATCCTTTAAGAAATAATTTTATCTATTCAAGATAGTTTCTCTGAACAGAACTCATAGCAAAAAGGTCCTACACTTACATGACCAACTTCACATTCAGCATTAATTATATTTAATGACATGCTACATTTAATTACATACCAGGGGTAGCAGCTCTGGGAACTTATATGCCACTTCAGTTTTACTCAGCAAAACATGCAAGCCTACATGAACACATGAAACAAATACATACATAATATTACACACAGTATTTTATATAATTCAAACAGGACAAAAAAAGTTATCTAATTTACTGTCCAGATCATTTTCTGGACATAGCTACAAGTAAGTCTGCAGATTTATCACTCTGGAGCTACACAGCTGTTTCCTGAAAAGACATATTACAAAGCATACATTTTAGAAGAATTAAAGTTTTCCAGTTGTATCTGTATAAACTTGCAGTACAAGTGAGATTTTTGCCTTTTTCTTGACTCTGTCACATCCCCTCAGTGATAGTCAAGATCCCTTGGTCTATCAGGACGAATTATCAACAACAGATACCTCAACCTTTGAGGTCTATTAAATACCTCAGGAACTATAATGAGGCCCCTACAAAATACATGCTTTGTTTTCAATCTACAATGATTTTGCTTAAAGATTCGAACATTCAAAGCTATTTGATGCTGAGCTGCTTAGTATTTTACCTAAGAACTACGTTTTTCACTTCATTGCTTGATAATTTATTTTTATCACATGACTTTCTGATTCCGTAAACTGAAATTCATTAACCTTTTTTCAACGCAGCTGTTGAACAAGAGAGGGACAATATAAAGAGAAAGACATAGCTTCATTTTCTGGTGACACATCTGTTTGATAAATCTGTTCGCCAACACAGATTAGTCTCCAACGTTGTTCTCCAATGTTGATTAGTCTGTTTCATCCGACAGTCAACTACAGTCCATATTTTGCTGTATTTCTTTTGCATCACTCAAGTGGCAAAAGCAGCAGTAACTGACTACAACACCCCCCCCCCTCCCCCGACAAAACCAGAGGCACCAGACAAACTCCCCCAGGCCTGAAACAATAACAATTTCCCCAGTGCTTGGTAACATTTTGCCTAGGGCTATCAAACAGCTAGAAAATGGCCAAAAAGCATCCTACTCAGGCTTTAAACAACTGTTGTGTCCTTCCTTACGTACACACAAATACAAACCACATTTATACAACATTTTTCATTTCCTGATACATTTTTAAACTATTTGGTTCATACCTGCAAGTAAACGAGAAACTGGGAGATGAATGCTAACTTTTTCCTGAGAAACACAGTATCTGATGGTCTCAACTGAATGTCCACACATATTGAGAACAATCGGTTGTTCTCCATCAGTAAAACCACTATGACACTGCATCAACACAGCCAGGCATTTCTTGTAAGCTTCAATTAACACTTTTTCCTAAAAGAAAGATTGCAGTTTACATAAATTACGAAAAAAGCAGGGCTCTGCAAAATAATACAGCCAGCATTAAAAAGTCTGATGAGTTTGGGGTTTTTACCTTTATTAACAGTCCTGCAAAATTAAGATAAGGAATCCAACAAAAGGAGCTGGATTAAGGGGGCACAAATCACAAAACTCGTACCAGTATTTCCGATTATAAAAACACTAGGCTTTTGTTTGTTTTGGTTTATTTTTGTTTGTTGTACATGATATTAGGGGAACTTTCTGAGCAATAATCATGGTAGGCTAGTAAAACCTCCACATTAATTAACAGTGACAGATTAAAGCCAGCCTGAATGCTCAAATATTCCAGGATCGCTTGTTCCACAGCCATACTTAAGTTCTGCACTCATAAAACTTGAAACACTTATAGAGTAGAAACATGATTTATGATCAGGCAGCATTTGGTAGAGCCAGGGCCTACTCTATTCCCTGTTCTCTGAAAACTATAACCAGATATTGTAGTGATGAACACAACTTTCAGATGTGTGACAGAACTCTCTCTGTAATATTTTTTTAAAGGTTAATCACATTCTTATGAACTGGTCAGTTCAAGCCATGAAACATGAGCTTAAATACAGAAAAGATTTGCACTTGCTCAGAGAAGACGATCTTGGCTCATGCTGCAGTTACATATTCCACTGAATTGTTACACATATTAATGTTTGGGTTTTCCCCCTTTCACACAGAAACACAGTTCAGAAGGAACTTACATCTAATGCACACCAATCCTGCATCATTGAAATAACAAGTGTTAATTTCATCTGCAATGTAAATGCTGCTTCCCATTCTGGTTCCATTTCTATGTGTTGTCCTACTTGACGAGTTATTGGATCCATACCCTAGAACAAAAACAATTATGCATTTCAACAATATACCACCTAAATACGTCTGTTAACACCATCAGCGTAAGTGTGAGACAGCAGTTACCTGTCCTTACAAATATATTGTTGCTGCAACAGCGAAAAAGAAGCTTGGGACCATCTGAAAAGGAGTTACATACATCTAAGTAACAACAACAAAATGTAACAGGAATTTGAAGAGAAGAATACTAGGCCAAGAAAGGTTTTGGATATGAGCTCTATTTATTATTAACACCTGTAGAGATTTCAGTATCACGAGCAGTACAACAACGTTTGCAAACACACATCACCTTACACATTTTGGTTTCTGAATGTATTTTCTAGGAATGTGATATTAATTACAGCTAAGTACTAACTAAAGACCAGGTACTACTGTACTAATCAGCTCTTCGCAAAAGCAGAAAAAAAACAGCATAATCTGAGAATTACAATATATTCAAGGGACTTGTATAAACGGAAGTCAGCTACTGAGGAAAGGCATGCTGCTGAAGTACTGAAGAAAGGGTGTGATTCTGACTTACATCTTACTAATCATACAGTCAACTGGCTCTTGTAAAAGTTGCACTGCTTTTAAAATACTCCTCTTAAGGTAACATAGCACATGAAAAGGCTGGGGGAAAAAAAGCACAGTGAAGAGGTCTATTTATGTGTCAGGAAGTATATATTCCTCAATACGAGGAGTAACTGTTGACAGTTAAGTAGCAGCTGGAGCTCTCGCTACAAGGGAAGGTTGGTTAAGATGGACCAGATTTCACTCACACCGTTCATTGTGTCTTATGTGCCTCTACAACTGCAAAATAAGCACAAAACGACATTTTTATTTTTTCATGATTCTTCCTTTCAGCAGCCCTCTAAAACAAACTAAATAAAATACAATAAGATGTTATGTTTCAGGAAAACGTGACTCAAAAAGCTAGATTGCACCGAGTTATGAAATGAACAGTACATTATATTTCCTCCATTCGTATATCATGATAGCTAACTTCCTGCCTTGATTTTGCAAATTTCTGTAATTCATACATTTACATACCTGCATACATTTGAGTAATTCTAAGAAGGCATCAAAACCCTCCAGGAACTTCTGTCTCAAGTCATCTGACCACTCAGTTGGCTTACTTATCAACACATACCTGGATGCATTAGAAAGATACAAGTGTCAATATGCCACTTTTTTTTCTAACCTTCGCAATTGATCAAATTAGCACATAGTTAATATACTTACTTGAGATCCAAAATAAGGCTCTGAACACGCCTGAATTTGAAAGCCTGCAGAGCTGTGTAACGTTCAAACTGAAACCTGCCTTGGACGTCACGGTGCCTTAAGTGGTCCATAAAAGTTTTGATGATAGTGGTCATGAGATTTTCTTCTGTTATTAGCATTCGAGCCTATGCCAAAGTACATTGAAATTTGCTGTAATTAACAGACACAGCTAACAGTTTCACACTACATCACGAAGCTTGTAAAATACAGGAATTTTTATCCAAAATAGTTAAATCAATAATTAAAACAGAACAGCATACTGAAAGCCAATCTTCCAAACATTCACAGAAGAAAAAAACAAAAGTAATGTAGCCAGAAGTTATCATGATGCAGATCTCTTTCTTCAGACCCCTTCTGCACATGAATGTGACTACAGTTAGGCTCCTGCTAATCTGTATAACTACAACAACAAGACATTTGTTATTATGTGTCTTATAATTAACTTGTACCTCTCTTTAAGTATGTGTTGTCTCCTCTCATGTAATTTAACTATGAGACCTTTAAGGGAGCGACAGCTCTTCTGTTTTATCTTTACAGACTGTCAAGCACTATGGTGAACACCGTGTTTTCTAAACTGCCAAGCAACTGCATAGTGCAATTTCCACACGGAAATTACGTGAAATGACTTATGATACCCTCCAAGGGCTACTGCATACATCCAAGTGTTGTAGGAAACAAACTAACAGGCATCACAAAGTCCGATGAAGGTCATAATCTAACCTAACCCAACCCCACAAGAGGGCAGGGGACACTAAGAAGTCACTGCCATCTCCTACTTGTGAGCTCTGCCAGAATGCGCCCATTCTGCTGGTTCTCCCAGGTAAACAGGATGAGTTTTGCAGTATCAGATCCCATGAGGATTTTGTTATGGGGTTGGTATGTTCAAGATCGGCCACTCTGATGTACCTCAGCGACACTCCAGCTGTTGGCTAGAGCGTCCAGGTTCTACAGTTGCTAATAACACTCCAAAATACAGGTTCTAAAATGCTACTGCAGGGTTAAAAAAAAATCTAATGGTTAACATTTTCCCCCAAAAAATCACAACCAACACAACCACCCATCCTCCCTCAAACCAAAAAACCTCAGTTACTTGACAGCTCAAACTCTTAAATTACCAAGATCAGTCTGAAAATGTTACTGGGGGGTGGTGGGGTAGTTTTACGTTCTTCAACATATTCACTCAGTTAAGAATGAATGGCTCTAAATATATTAAAAAATAATTCTTATTTCATATGGTAGGACCTTATCATAATTACTTCCACGTTGTAAGACTATTTTATCCTTCTACGAAAGAGTAAAAAGATAACTGTTTTACTTTTTTTTGCATGCTTTTGAAATGGAACACATGTAAAAGGGACACTGTAATTATTCTCCTCTACGGAAAAGTATGAGGTTCCTTTTAAAAAAAAAAAAAAGTATTAATAAACATATTTTACCATTTCATCTGTCAAAGGAAAAAAAATAATGCCATAACCTTTCGAATAATACTAGTTGGTTAAGTCTAACTGTAACTCTGAATATCGGTAACATTCTTATTGACAGTGTCAAAATTAAAAGAGGTAACACAATATTGCCCTGAACCATGGAAACAAAAGCCTGAGGTCTTGTTGAATTCCCATGAATAACATCCACCCCGGGAAAGTGAAAAACAGCTTTGCTCAGTATCATAACTGCCATGCTACTATTGAATTTTAGAGTTCAATTAAGCTGATTAAATTTGGAAGGATTCAGAAGCTTTCATTTTTTAATGAATTCTGGCTAAGAAAATCAGACTTTTATTTCCAGTACAGCTCCAAAGTTTAATTTGTCTAGTTGGTAAGCAAGGCAGATTTACTTGGAGACTGGAGGAAAAAAAAAAAGATGTTTCCCAAACAGCATAAGCTGGTGAAAGACCAGCAGAGTTAGTGAGCTGGCAGAAGTAACAGTGCCTGAAGCACTGTAACAAAAATTAAATGGAAGCCTGAAAGAAGGCATCCTCCTAGTCTGGAAGTACCAAAGGAAGTAGGGAATACCATGAGACAATTCTTGCTTGCACTTGTGTTGATTGAAACACCGAAGTGGATCATTTATAAAACTGCACCAGAATGGTGTGCTCTGAAACTCTGATTTGCAAACCGTAATGTAGATTTCTACAAACAGTAACTATGGTTCAGTATCATGAGGAACTTACGTTATGTGTGAGTGTCTAGATAAACATTTAAGTACCTTTCTAAAAAAAGTAAAAGAAAAACGTAGAAAGAAAAACCAAAAATACCCAGCCCGCTCTGGGAAGTCAAACTTCGCAGCAGTGAACGCTTTAACTTCTAAGCCCACAGCAATATATGTGAACAACCAGACTGCTGTGCAGCGGCAGCGCCCTGCGTTTCCACAGTAACGTCACAGAAATCTGCAGTCTTGACTCAAGAACCTCGAGTGGCTTTTAACAAATAAAGATTTCCTTTTTTTGGTCTTTTAGTACTTACAAGAGAAGGCACTGTGAATATCTGTATCGAGAGGTCAGCAATTGAGAACTCTCTGTCGTGGTCATCTTTCATAAAATCACTCTGCAATCGCTCATAGTTCTATTAAGAAGGAGGCAAAAAAAGGCAAGGAGTGCCAACTATCAGTTTTTAAAAGAAAGACAGGCACTACTCACCAGAGTAGGTACAGTGAAGAGTTGGACAGACAGAGCAGCCACCGATACTGCCCGTTCGTGATCATCCTCCATATAATCTCTCTGCAACTGCCGGTAATTCTAAACAACAAGGGGAAATTCACCTCTAATCCACACTGACCTGATTTTTTAATTTAAATGTCTGCTCTGGGAAACTTTAAAGCCATGATAAAGGGAAGAGTAGCTCTTACGGATTATTATATAGGTATTTTGTACAAAGAACATGACAACTTAATCTCCTCACATGTAAGATCTACTCACTCTCATTTTCACAATAAAGGCTAATGTTTTATTTTCTACTCAAAAAGTTATTTGTCTTCAGCAGAGTGAGCAGAATTTTGCAGTGCTGATTTAAAGCATCTGAAATAGTAGCTACTGCAGAAATACTAATCAGCATAACAGAATTTCAGCACTATTTCTGAGTAGTGCTGTAACAGCTTACACCTCAATAATGAGAAGCGATTAGCTCTTAAGAAGCGACAGCCTGCGCAATCGATGGTGAAGACAAAAACACATGAAGTGCTTCAGTTCTGGGGAGCCTGGAAAGACCATTTTCCTCCCAGGAGATGAGATGCCATTATGACTAATATTTTGAAGACAGAATTAAGGTAGTAGGCATTTCACTTCAACTTTTCACTTCCAAAAATAGGAAGACAGTTCTGGATAAGAGTTCATTTGAAGCACTGTATGCTAACTAAACTCTCTGTGTTAGACAATTTAAGCCCTGAATGTCTCTTTGTAAGAAAGATACTTACCCTTGCAAAGCGGATAGCGAAAAGTTTCTTGTATTTCAAATCCATAAGTAGACTGCTCATGAATAACTGGTGATACACATTTCTAGCTCCTGTCAAGAAAAATGGATGAAACATTGCACGTCACTATTTTCTATCAACGTGTTATGGACACATTGAGAAAAGTCAACTTTTACAGGATGAGCGAAGTGTGCATTTCAGAGCAGAAGCTGCTTTGATTAAGTCTGTCAGGTGGTAGCAAATGATGACGAAAAACACGTAAAACAAAGTTCTTCAAGTGGCATTATTTATTACTCCTGTAGAAGATAACACTGAGCTGTTGAACGGGAACATAAATCTTCAAATACAAGGCACATCAGGCAAACAACAACAGATTTCTATTCCTCCTCAGGATAAACAGAGGATTTGCATGGCCCAGGGAGAAAAAGAACATGCTACGACAAGAAGTCCTGGGAACTGCAATAAATTTTGCTAGTTTTGAACAACTCTGCAAAATAATTAGCTTAGGTACCTCCAAATTTCTAGTCAGTCTGAGCAGCATCACTGAAAATATTATCAATACAAATGAGAATTGGCTGTATACAGCTTGAAACCACACGTGTGTATGCACCGTTTCTGTCTGTAGGTCACTTAAGTCAAAAGCCATTACACTATTTCCTTGATGCAGACTAACTATGGAATACATGAAAAAGTAGAGAAATACTGATGTTAAAACAGAAATGCAGAAGTTACTGCTTGCTTATATGACAGACATTATCTTAACAAAACCTGTATGAAAAATGTTGTAACGGTCCACAAAAGAGCTGCCTTTCATATCACGAAATTGAGTGCCAGGAATTTTCTCCATACTACATCCACTTTCCACCTTACTACTTACTTCTTTTATTATTGCTCCAAGAAGTTACCAACAAAGACCATAGAGATGTTACTACTCTCTAGGTTATCTGTACCTCACAACTAGGGAACAACAAAAGAATCCAGGGGGAAGGTAGCATTCTTCAAAATACTACATACATTTGTGTTTAAATAAAGAAAGGACATCTATATTGCATCATTCTCTGCCTTCTCTTTGTGCTTCTCTTTCTTACACCTGGCCTTACCTGCCCTTTCAGGATATCAAATCAGACACTAAATCCATAAGAGAAATTAACTACGTGCACTTCCTCAAAATTCCAGCTTTCCAGCCAATCCCATTATATACATCAGACTTTTATTAATAAAATTTTAAGGGCTGTAAAGCAACGGTAATTTTGACTGAATGTTCTCAAAACACTCAAGAATACCTCACGAATATAAACATGAGTCAAAGCAGAAAATCTCTGCCCTGTTCCTTAAGAGGAGGCATTTTAGTAGATACGATGTAGATGCTGAGATCCTACAAAGCAGGCAAACCCCAAATCACTTTATTGTTTATTAGATTTCCCTTAACTATCACTGTCATCTGTATATTCAAGTCAGTCTCAATTTCAGACTACTTTGAAAAATGAGATCCAAAACGAACACCATCTCAAATGGTCTCCTCATGTTCTTGGCTTCAATGTATGTGGAATGTACCACAAAGAGACAGATTATAACAAACCAGGCAATTCTATCTATAATACACCACAATAAAAATGTTCAAATATTCACAGATATGGTAAAGGCAAAACTTTCACACATAGCATCTTGTAGTATATTCCAGAAGTTTGAGAAAACTCACCTTTCCACAGTTTAGAATCATGAAGCATCAGCTTATCCACAAGGGAAGAATTTTCACCATCTGGCCCCTCCTGTAAACCAACCTGACACAATATTCGACGAAGGCCATCTTGGAGAAGAGAAATAACGTATGTTAGTTATAGCTTAAACACAAACTTGTACATTATTTTGACATACTGGAATTTTCATAAGACACAGTAGAAGCCATAGGGCCCCTTCTCCCTGACAACTGAATAACAATCCTCACATTTGCTGAGAGAAACACAAATTTTATACCTTCCAAGTTCCATGCTAACCGTATGGAACATTAGGAACCTTGTGAAAATTGGCAAGTACAACAATTTGTTTCAAAGTTATCAAATAAAAATGCACTTTCTTAACAGTGCTGCTGGCTTACTAATACAAAAAATAGTTATAGAGCAGGCTAATTTTCTAGGTTATATTTTTCCTGTTTAGAGCTCTATCAAGAGGTAAATATAATTCATATATGAAACAACTCTCATACTCACATAGGAGTATTTTGTTTACACTAACTAGCGGCTATTATTTTAATGCTTCTCTACGTATTTTTTTCTAATGCAAAGCAGTAATAATTATTATGTGAACATGTAACGAATTAAATGCTTGCAGACAAGCCTGTATCTGGAACAGAGCACAACACAGTGACGCTCATAATAACAATGTCCAACCTAGCTTTGCACTGCAGGCAATGCATATTCACTAACACAACTATGACACACACACGCATTAGCCCTTATTTCCGCACGCCACGCAGTCATCTCTGCTTCTTAGGGAGAGCTGGCAGTGGCTTAGCACCACGTATACCATACCATGCACTGCATTGTGCAGTTCTATACAGCCTGTGAGTACCTATAGCAGTTCAGGGTTTTTTTGGTTTGTTTGGGGTTTTTTGTTTGGTTCTGTTTGTTTGCTTTCTTGCCTTGTAGAGTTGGACTCCAACTACTGTTACGACTGGTAACAAATTAAGGGAAACGACTGCATTGTTCAACAAATGGCAAACAGATGCTTATTCCTGAAGAACTGACACCTGTTAAAAAGGATGTGATAGTCAAGCTCATTACTAAGTTCCACAGTAAGGTTTTTCCCTTCACTCACTGACAGGAGCATGACACCCACTTCACAGCAACCATCCAACCTAACTTGGTGGCACAGCAGAAGACCCCAAATTTCCCTTTGGCTAGGGGCATTGAAGAGTAACCACCTAAGCAGTGCAGTTCTATCACCCCATGTGACAGATGAATGGTAACAGGACGTTTAAAATACTGAGCAGAATCTAGATGTTTGGGTGAGTTTGTTAAAAGCCAAGGGAAATCAACTTCTTTCCAAAAGTGCATTTCACAAAACTAGACTCCAGAGTACAGTGCAAGACTACATCCTGGGGTATGGAAGGCATTTCAACTACTTGAGCATGTAGGTCACAGACAAAACATATGCACACTGCTTACCATCAAATGTTATTTTTGCCCTTCTGAATCATAAAGGACGCTGCATTTAAGGAAGTGAACTCCGCAGAATTTCAGAAACACCACACACAAATCAAACTATAAGTTCAATGCTTTCAGCTGTAATTTTATGCTCTACTAGCATACTAACTTTTTTGCAACTGTAAGTTTGAGCTGAAAATTAGTGACTTTGCTACCTGGCAAAAATGACATGTCACAAAACTGGGTCCAAAGACAGTGCTTGTCTACATAATACGCCGAAAGGAAAATTTACCTCAGAAATTAAATACCTTCACGTCTCTCTATCAACAGTTATTCTTTGCCAGCAACACTGGCAAATAGTTGAACAAATTGTTGCTATAACTTTTCACAAGTTTGATTTAAGTATTTAAAAAATTAACTTACACAAACATAAACTACTTGTCTTAAAAAAAGATAACATGATATAGATGTCCTGTGCCTGAAATCTTGGCTAGTTTTTCAACTATCAGTCTAATAAAACATACAGTCTCTGAAGAAATCTTGCACCTATGCAGAACATATATGTAACATTACCGCCAAGTGTGCTTTGCTAATAATTCTTGTTAACAATTTACAGATGCATAGAACACAAAAAGTGCATTGAGGACTGTATCTACATGTCTACATAGCATCAGTTTGAAACATTTTCCTTCTTTTTCCCCTCGTGCTCCACATCTTCACAACCTCATGATTCATCAGGACAAGGGAGGAACGAAGCCAAAAGAAACATAGAGCCTTCCCATAAAAATGAGACTTTGCATCTTGATTCCTTTGAAGAAAACTCTTTCTAAAGATCTGATTAATAATCCGTTGGCTTCTATACTTACCCCAAATCCTCACATATCCTTGCATTTTTTCTGTTGTTCTACTTACCAAAAAATCTCAAGCAATCACTTTCATCATCATTCATCAAATTACTTCTGAATAATTTTGTTTCATCTAATCAGACAGGTTATTTTCAGCTTACTGCATTCATTTAAAAAGAACTAGGGACTGAAAAATAGCTTGTTGGCATACAGCATTTGACAGCAATTCTCAGCTTCTCCTCAACAGCAACTAAGCAGAAAACAGTATCTGAGAAGTCAGACTGGTAGCACTTTCACATGAAAGTTGGAACTCAGAACAGCACTCCAGTAAGAGAAAACAAATGAAGTCTGATAAGCATATATTACATATCTAAAATAACTAGACAACATTGCTTCAGGAATTCAGCATGCCTCACAAATACTCTGTAATTTATCTCAAAAAAGTTCAAGTTTGCCCACCTGAGTATCCAATAACACTGCCAAGCCAGGTTAGGAGCTTCAGACCAAAGCTCTGATGGGCAACAATAGATGAATGCATAACTTGCACTTTCAATGGCTTTGTCTGACGACTGGTATTTCTCTTAAAAAGGAAAAAGGAGATAATGCATATTTAAGTGAGGACTAGCATGTACTATTTCTGTACAGAAACACAGCACTCCTATGATTACTTTCAATAATTTATCATGTTAATACATATTCTGATTACTGACACCAACATTGGGAAGAAACAAAACAAAGCCTGAGCTGTGTTTACCCTATTAATATTTGAAAGACCTTATTATGCAATATCAACATACTTAGGCCAATTCGTTTTCCACTCTTGGCCTCCTATCAACGTACACACTGATCTCCTGCATTTGACTGATAAGCAGCCGCAAGCACAGCCTAAGACACCCATGGGCATTTGCTCCTCACAACATGACGTGCAAGCTCCACAGCGGCCCACCAAGGAAAGACACTGACTGTCCACAGACTGTTTTCAAAAATACAAGTTAGAAACACACAGTTAAAACACAAAACAAAGTATTTCCCCTCATCTCCGTGTTGGTAACCCAAGTAGTTACGCGTTACACATAAAAGCCATTTGTTCTTTGACTGCATAGTTGGCAAGTTAAAAATATTGCACAAGTTTATCTCTAAAGATAGATCAATGTTTTCAAAATATCTTAAACAGTTTAAGGCCAGTAATTCTAGTCGCAGTATCTGTTTTTCAATGGTAGCAGTATTATACATCAACTACTTATTTCATGTGATTAAGTACTGCACTGCAGCAGTTAAAGAAAAAAATAAATAGAAAATATTATTCCCATGTTCTTACATGGGAGAACCTTGTAATACATAGATATTATGAATATATATATACATATACACACACACAAAATGAAAGTGTACTTGTAGTTTCATACTTGGATTCAACCAGTAACAGCTTCCATAGTAGTCACTATGAAAGAGGCAAACAACTTTATACTATAGGAGAAAAACTAAAATAGCTTAACTTTACTGATCTGAACTGACATGCAATATTGAAAGATTACATTTTCAGCTCTTGATTAAACTCTGTTTTCTGAAGGGAAAACTTTTATCTAGGAAATTATTTTGGGTGCAAGTTAGAGCATAGCAAAAAGAACAAAAAGCTAAATGGAGCATAAACCTGCATTTCAATATCTCTGCTGCACATATTGTGAATATTATCCCCAAGACTTGGTATAAAATATAAAGAGTCACTATGGTAATGGTATCACAAAACTGTGTAGCAAAGCTTCTTTTTGTTTAAGATGAGGCAAATAAGTACACAATATTACTTACCACTATTACTGATTTTGCTTGATTGCAGTACTGAAAGTCTCCATATCGAACAGACCTACGTCCCTTCAAATTTGTAAAGAAGTAACATTACTACCAGCCTCTAAACAAGAAGTTCAAATTCTGTGTTCTACACTAGTATACAAGACACAGTAAGTTTCAGATGCATGCTAACCACTCTTGCTTTCGTGCTACTTTCATTTTTTAAGTACCATACATAGTTACATACTTAAATTCCCAAAATGCACCCTGCATTTTTTAGAAGAAAATAAAATTACACGATATATGCAGTTACCTGTTATACTAAATTTCTTTTGTATAACAAAATTAAAAAATACTGAAAAGTTATCAAAACTAATAATTGATGCATTA
The DNA here is from genome assembly GCA_013399365.1 of Pampusana beccarii. NCBI lineage: Eukaryota > Metazoa > Chordata > Aves > Columbiformes > Columbidae > Pampusana > Pampusana beccarii. The sequence continues at coordinate 114,457 of VWYH01006479.1, forward strand.
GTACTAAAGATAAAATTTGAAAATATTTCAGACATTTCAATGCCTGTTAAAAAAGTAGATAATGCAGCTAACTGGTTTTTTAAACACACAACTAAAGCATTTTGTTTATTTCAAAACTAGAAGGTTTCCATACTGTATGAGTCATTCTATATTGTCAATACATCCATTAAAAGACAGTTGATTTAACTCATGTTGTATTAAAGACGGAACAGTTTACTGGAATTTTAGATCTGGTTTCATGCCAAATCATTTCAGGCATAGTCTTCTTATTTCTTTTACGTAGATACATGTGTGCACATGTATCTATGCATTCATGTGTGTAGAAGTAGGACAGGGATCAGCAGTCAGGAAACCTCTCCCAAGTGCATCCGACAATGAACAGCATGTGCTCAAGTCAACACATATTCAGGGATCAGACAGGAATGTTTTAGTTACTAATATCACAACAAAAAAAGAGTAGTGATAATATAAAACAAAATCTACTTCAGTGCTAAGTAATATAAAGTGGTTGTATTTCCCTTCCCACTGACCTTCTCGAAGTACGTTAACATCCCAAAACGACGCTTTCGTTGCGAATTTGGAACAGACTCCCCCCCCCATGCTACCTCCCCAAAAAAAAGGCACAAGCAAACAAAATATAGAAAGACACTCATTTTCACGGCAACTATTGACAGGCTCATGGCACAAATAACAAGATGCAGTTGTCCCTAGAAAGTATCCCTTTCTTAAAAAATGCACACAAGCCAGAATACAAACACAGCTGACAGAGCACTTCTGAGACCAATATATTATTTAAAATTATATTCAGCATGTAGTGATCCTGAAGTCATTGCTCTAAGTCCTGTATGAAATGCTTTTCCACTTACTGTCATTATCATCTGACAATTATGAAAAAGAAAATTAAATTTAAAAAAACCCACAAATAGCTCCACAAGCACCAGAACAAAAGCAGCCAAGTAGGGACTTTATCCCTTAGAGTTGACTGGTGTTACTCTGAGAAGCATTTCCCACGCTTGGAGCACATATAGAGGCTCTCTCAATGTCAGCTCCCAGGGGTACAGTAAGGGACGAGCTAAAGCTGCTGCCTGTCCTCGACAACAGAGTGAGAGACACCCTGCTATCTACATGCACAAGACTTACGGAATACAGTTGCACTGAAACATATATACAATATTGGATCGCCTGACACATAGGGCTCAACCACATTAATCACACTCTTTGTAAAAAACAAATTAAAGCGTAGTTATATAAAATAAACATTAGAAAAAGTATAGGTAGAAGTTGTAGCAATTAATTTACTTACATCTCTATCTACTGTTGTTGCAAAACCAATCGCTTCCTTCTGCGTGCAGTTGACAGCCTTCTGAAGAGTATAAATAACTTGTTCATAGGTATGGACTTCATCATTGAACAGCATGCAGTAGTAAGTGTCACTCTTCTCACTTCAAAGCAAGGATTGAATTTATATATAATTCAAAGTAATGTAATTTAAAAAAAAAAAATCAACTTCTAGTTTAACAAAGTTTTCCACCAAGCAGACAACCCAAGCCTGGGCTTCTTTGCTATACTGGAACATATCCAACAATTCATTTGAAAAGGACTGACCATCTCTAACTTCCATAAGAATGCACGCCTTTCCTGCAGAATTAAGTCCAAAATGAGCAAAATCTTAAGACAATACTTAAGCCCGCATATTATTTTTGAACATTTGTTGATTATTAATTGATAGTTTCTGACTAAGGAAAACACATTTCCTTCCAGTACAGCTGTGCTCAATATATTCCCCCACAGTTTCTTGGAGATTTTACCAATCTTGGCCTAACTTTGCCACACTTGTTTCCCCAAAACTATATAAGGGTCTATTAGACAATAACAAGTTGGCAGTAAGCTTACACAGATCCAATGCAATCTTTTTGATTTCCATAATTTATTTACACAGCATTGTTACTCACACAATACAAAGTTAAAAAGTTACTAACAAGGTGGCACAAATGAATCCATGATAACTATGATGGTATAATACAATCAAATATTCTGTAATGCTTCAAAATTTGTAATAAGTGGATCAACAAAAGTACAAAATACTTTTGCCATCGGAATTTCAGTAATTTCGACTGTTAGAAACTAATCCACCACTTGTTTTAGAGTACTGTATTTTACTGATACTTCATTTTCAATATTAACAAAATTAAGGTATCACAAAGATACTGTTTCATCATCACTATGGAAAGAAATGAGCTGTATAATCACAAAGGTAAAAAAATATAAGAAAAGGAAATCTATTTAAATTATTTTAGCCCTTTGTCTATAAAAATATTCCTGACAATTTTAGGAAAGGCAGAAAATATACTTAAAATCAGAATTAGCATTTTGTGTTATAAATATCTGCAAGCTTTAAAAGGTAGAAGACAAATACTGTACTTACATCATTTCTAGGCCAGGCAATTCATTTTCCTTTTCCCATGTTAATATATCTACTGCATATTTAAGTGTGATGGCAAAAATATTATAAGCTCTTGCTACCATATCTTCTGGCAAGTGCACAAGAGGATCCTGGAAAATAAATACAAATAACAATTGAGAAATTAAATTATATCCAAAACAGAAATTGTCAAATTTGCACCTCTCATTGTCAAAGATGATGTAACACCTTTCATGATGTCTTTTCTTTAAATGACTTTACATTTGAAAGTAATAGTCAATAATCATCCTGTTTTATTTTTGCAGTTCTTCACTGACAATCACTAAAGCAGTAATCTAACGTTCAACACCTAAATGTTAACTTGTCTCTGATCACTTACCTAAATTTTCACACAGTTCTCCATTTTCACTTTCATTGTTCCCACTTCTGCACACATAGTTCTTCTGAAGAACTTTTAACCTCAGCTGTTATTAAAATCTTTTTCTGTGACATGTTCGAAAATATAATTTGAAACCACTGTATCTTTTGTTCCACTTGCCAATATTAGTAAACTGCAGAATACGAACAGCTATGCATCTATTGCCTTGTTTTATATCTAGCATGCATTTAGAGGCAGAAGTCTTTCTCTGTCCAAGCTTATACAACATCCAGCACACTGGCACAGTGATTTATGGCACGTCTCTCATACGCTGTGGTATAGAAATAATTAAATGCTAAACGTAACTAGGTATTTCACAATGATCTGCCCTTCCCTCAGTCTTGTTCACAGACAGTCCCTTCTGCATGTGGACCACGCAGCCACTTGTCCTCGTTCAGCAGTCTCCAGGGTGCCTTCCCTTTGACATCTGCAGCAGCTGCTATAAACTCGTCCTCCTCTCTCTGCCAGAGCAGAATGGCTGCTGCTGCAGGTGGGGGAACCGAAACGAGGAGGGGGAGGAAGAGGAGTGCTGCCTCAGTCTGCAAAGCAAAGGGGCTACTTTTTGGAGCAGAAAATGAGGACCAATGCCAACTCTGAATCAGGTAGTACAGGTGCCACTGCCATTTTCTTCCGATCCATTTCAAGGGATTTGAATGTGAATAGAAAACATTAAAGAACTCTTTTCTGAAAGAACTCTTCTTCTATTCTTTCAAATTTTTCATGCTCAGAAGGACTAGTCCCTCTTCTACAAAGCTGGAAAGGGAACACCACCTGCCCTGCAGGTCACCTGGACATTTTTTTATACATTGAGTCACTGACTCAATTCATCGTTTGATATTTTGAAGTATGTGTAACTGTTAGCCAATTAAAATATTTAACAGTAGCCCAATTTCTGTTTCAGGATTATCTGACACCAAATTCTGTGTTTCACTATAGCTTGTGCTGTATAAAAACAGCCACAATAATATTTTCAGAAGTTAAATCTGCATTATCTACAGGAAGCCCTTGAGAGTCAGCCATTCACCTGGACTTGTAAAGTTTATTCATCCACCCACCCCAAGATTAATTTGGAATATTTGGAAGCTTTACAGGAATTTTAATGATTTCTTTTCTTTTCCTTCATTTAAAACTTATCTAGCGTATGAACAACTATCATGTCACCAAACGCAAAGCCAAACCTCAAGCAGCAGCACTACCTCCACTCCCAGCACATTCAACAAAAAACACATATCTGGGAAGGTAGAAAATGGGCTCCAATAATGCTCAAGAAATGATCCTTGATCTACCTCGAACGCAACACTGCATAACACAAGAGATCTCAACCCCCATCACTCACAGGGAAAAAACACAAAGCCTGCCCAGTAACTCAGTTTTTCTGTCACTCACGCTCACTGTGCGAGTATCTTAGCCCACACAAGCAGCAGTCCACCCAAGATTTCAGAACAGCAGTTTTCTAACTAAGGCTGCCCGCTAATGTAAACTGCCATGTAGACCAAGTGGTGAGTCCATGCAGCAGTGCTGGAGTCTTACGGTTGAAATAGTGATAATAGATTTCAGAAGGACCACTGTCACTGCAAATGCAGTTACAGTTCCTTCACTTCAACCACCAAATGAGCAGATATACTACAAGAATTTGCCTTATACTTGCACTTCAAAAAAAAACCTCACAGAAATTATATTACATAAGAACAGACTAGTGGCTAGACTGGAAGCCCAACTTAGCCACTCTCATTCCCAAAATGTTCTAACGGATACATTAAGGGAAGAATATAAGAAAAGGATAGATTGTTCCTCTGGTCTCCAGTAATTTAAGACACTAATACTTCCCACACCAAAGATGGTATCTGAGCACACAAAACACCATTGTTTTTACAAGTTTATACAGCAGCTAGTTCAACAGCTTGAATTCATACTTGAAGAGCTAGTACGCCTTTTTGCATTTAATATGTTCAAGCTGTTACGCTACAATGATGAAGATATGTTCTCTATTTACCTTCTCCATACCAAACAAACTTTTGTAGACCTCTATCTTATATCTCCATTACAGCATTTCTGTAACACATTATTCTGATTTTAAATACCTCTGCACTTTGGTAAGAATGAGAACATACGCTGCACAGACAACTTGGCTTCCTCATGCACATGATTACCCATGGATTTTTTTTTTCACATGGAGGACTCCCTTCACATTTCAGAATAAGGCAGAAAAACAACAAAACGGAACTAAAGCTGCAGAGGTAACCAAGAACATATAAAATAAAGCCTTCAAGTAGAAAATGTCATCCTAAATAACTCCTTAAGTTAGACAAGACATTAGTTTTGTCTAACACATACTGTGGTTCAAATATTACTATTAAATTCCCTCCCATCTCTCACATGTGGTACACAAGACTAAAAATAACCTCACATGAACGATTTGCATATACATACACATATATACATAGTTTTCAATGTTTCAAAACATGACACCTCAATTGTTATTACCTCTTCTTCTGCAGTCTCTGAAGTATTAAGTTCATGCTTTTGACAGTAAGGACCTTCTTTCCAAGCTTCTGTATCACCACAATCACAGAAACCTCCCCCACCTGATGTTGTCATCTAAAATTATTTACAAACAAAACAGTTCATGTAAATACACATATAAATACATGCACATTAAGAAGTGAGCAGTCACAACTAAATTACAAAAGCACAATGAAAACACCTGACAGCTTTAACCAGTACCCTTTTAAAAAAAGCACAGTGAAACCATGCATGTTTCTATGATGGCTGAGAGCTTATCTACTTCATTGGTCTGCCTGTGCAAAAAGAAAAGAAGATTAAAACAAAACCCCAAAACTTCAAACACCCCCATTCTGCCCCACCTGAAGGCTATGTGTTTTTTCTGACTTTCAGATTTTCTGAATCTATTACCTGCAATGCCATCTGTACTATTTCAGATTCTCCCATTTTTAATCAGAACAAAGCTAAATCATTTCATATAGCACTATTACACACTGAGTAAAAGACAGCTGTTTACAGTAACAGAGTTTACAGAGAAAACTTACCAATCGTTCATGTAAGTCTTAGCAAGCACAGAAAAAAAAGTATCTGAAAACTGTAATGATATATTTACACTGTTTTAATAGGATTTATTTTAAAGTTAAGACCACCTCCAATTAATAAATGTGTTAATACTCTTTTTGAACTACAACTATTTGAACTAACTATTTGAATGCCTTTTTTTAACAAAATAATTCATAGAAGAATTCTTCTTTCACCTATTTTTAGCATACAGGTACATTCTGTACATACAGGTATATCCGATAGTATCAACAAAACTAGACAGACATTTGAAAGAACATTTGCTTCCACTTCTGGATGCCACCTAGACTTGTTAATTCACTCAGCTTGCAAACTAGAAACCTACATCAAGATGTATGCTGATATCAACAAGCTGGGTTGGGTTTCGTGAGGCAAGTTGGTTTTTTTGTTTGTTTGCCTTTTTTTCCTAAATCCTAGTGCTCGGTGAAACCACACAACGATCAGATTTACATTAACAACAGCACAGTAATATCAAAAACAGATTTACAGAAAGGCTGCACTATGTTTTTCACTTAGCTTCTTAGTCTAAAAACACACCAAGGCCTTCTCAGTTTTGTCTGTTTTTTTCAACTAACCTCTACTACTAACAGCAGTATATTACTAAAATAAACAGCATTTACAGTTTTAGTTATCTATTTTAACTTTAAAGACAAACAAGAAGACTGCTATTGCACATAATTTGATAAGAATTCAGATATTTAAAGGAAATAAGTTTCAAATAAAAGTGGTTTCTTAATAAAGGTTTTTCAATACCTTTTAAAAATAGTCAATCATCAAGGTCAAAGCAAGCCAAAAAAACAACTCTAATGCTGTAAAGTTCACCAAAGGGTACATGTCAAAAAGTAACACTCTCACATTTGTAAGCCTAACTGTTGTGCATAAAATGTAACTCCTTGATATTTTAAAGCACTAAGTTTCAGAATTTACACTCAGATCAAAACACTGAAGTTCTTGGGAGATTATTGCAGACATAATCCCAAACTCTGTGTTCATTCAACATTTTGAAATTATGTATACATTCTTATACCTTAAATAAGGAGTTCTATATACAAACAAAATTATTAATGACTACTTCACGTATTCCCGCAGTAATACTAACCCTGTATCGGTGCTCTCTATGAATACTTCCAAGAAAGCACTCCATGCATAACACACAAGTTGGGTCAACTGCACAGTCTCTGAAAACAGGAAGAAAAATAAACAAAAACAAAAAAAAAGGGGGGAAAAAATTACACAAGTGGTTTTACCTTTAATTACACAATTTACAACAGGTAATTTTCAAATATCACCAATATGAATCTTCTGACTAATGCATATATTGTTCTGAGAGAGGAAAGGGATGGCTTCCAAGGAGGAAGAAACAAATGAAGGAGAAAAAAAAAAACCAAAACACAAACAAAAAAAAACAACACAAAAACTGTTCTCATACAGAAGCAGCATATTGTCTGGGTAGCATGTATATTTGGGCAAAATAACCATTGCCTTCAAGAGACGAGACAAGTATATAAGCAAGTAAACAGATGAATTACAGAACACAGTACAGACAGGTAAACAATAAAAACCCAAGCAAGTTCTCTCAAGTACAGAGTATAAGCATTAACAATCTCCAGCAATCAGAAAAGACATATTTTCACTGAACACTGGAAAGACATACACAACATAACAGACCAAACCCCTGCTTCCAAGTTTAGCCCTACAAGCTCACTGAAGAGGTCTGAGAACACAATTTTCTCAACCAGGAGATCAGAGGCCATAGTAAGGTCCTGCCTACAAGCACTGCTGTATTAGACAGAAGTAATATTTCTAGCCAAAAGGGCTAAACAAATGAATGACACAATTATGCATTACATTTAACTGTCTCCCTGAGAAATTCTGAAAATAGATTAACCTACATAACGCAACTGACTTCAAGGCACTTCAAGATTAAGAGAGCCAGGTTTTGCAATGTAAAAATAACTACCAAGAAAATGAATGTCTTACAATTGTTATTATTAAAACAAGAAGAGAAACACCTTATTTAGTTCAAAAGAAAACATCAGAGACCCTATGAAATGTTATTATTGAGAATTCTCTTAATTTCATTTAACCAAATAAATTAAACCATGTAATCATGAAAGATAATCAGGCAACTGTGACTTACTATGTATGCATAAAGTACTATTTTCACATTTGTTTTCTCCAGAGGAGCCACTAAAGGCAAAAATGTCAAAGTAAAATTATACAAAGCTCTTCTGGTTTAGAATAATTTATGTTCATGGCATTTTTTTTTAATTTAAAAAAAAAAAAAATCAAAACCACAAGATGCCTACAGTATTGGGTAGATTAGTTCTACAATACCAGGTATCGATTCTTCAGAGCCCTTCGTGGACTCAGAAAACAATTATTTTCTGTGTCCCACAAAAGTTTAAATTAAACTCTCATTATTCTTCATTACCTGCTATAAGTCAAAGAAAATTATTAACACACAACAGGAAACATTAACAGTTTTACATCTATGTTTAGTACTTAACCGAAAGGAGATGAGACTCCATCTTGATAACAGCAACAACAAAAATATTCTGTATTCACTGCCGACCCTGACTTGAGCAGAAAGTTGAACAAAATGGCCTTCCAAGACATCCCTTCTAACCTGAAAACTACTATTATATTGCTGTATTTAAATCATTTTTCTACTGAAACAAAGACCCTGAGTATGAACAGTACGTTCACTCATTCTTTAAATCCCACACCAATGCATTGCATTATTCTCTTTTCATCATACCTGGCAGTATTCTCAAGATATACTTCACATATTGAGCTGTTGGTCTTGAAAAAGCTAGTGTTTAGAAGAAACTAGCAGAACTCCCATAGTTTTCATTAGTCCATATAAAGAGAATTTGATCATTAACATATTACTTCTATATCACAATGCAATTTGACTTGAATTAAAACACTAGTTCTGAGGTTTGGCTTTTTAGTTCTTTGGGACCAGATTCCATGAAAAAGTACTAAAGAAACTGTGGAAATTCTTTTCATAGCCTCCTACAGTCCTCAGCCTCCTACTCTCTTAATTCTCTACTCAGATCCCTCCACATTTTCACAGGTGTGAAGGAAGAACCTAAGAACATCTGAAAGATGGAGTATTCTTAGTGGTTCAAAGGATCTAAAGTAGCCACCAGTTTAATCTCACCCATCTCCATGTTAGAAGTCTCAAAATATTTCCAAAACTACCTACTCTAACTGATTATTGAAAGAGAAATGCAGAAGGGGCAGTTTGCTGAGTTAAGTATCTCAAGTCCACCCTGAATCAGAACTTCAGCGAATAAGGCCAGTAAGGTATCATGTTTCTAGAAGACGAGAGCACTAGCAAGTAAAATTCTGTGATTGTTGTCTCCTTGTAAATAAAGGGAATGGAAACACAGAAAAATAAACCCTCAAAATAAGACAGACATTCCCTCCCACATCAACACACCAAGTGTTCCAAGTGTCCAAGAACATGGTAGAAACCATACAAAACAAGAAGAACCTGTGACAGAGAGGGTACAAACTAAGCTTAAGCTACAGACAGTTCAGGAAATACAAGATAATGGATATACAGCTAGTAACACACTGGCTTAAAACTGAAGATTTTTAAAATACTTGTCATTGGTTAGTATCTTCCTGTCCTCTTTCAAGTAAAATGGTATTTTTAAAGAGATCTAGAGATAGAGGTAAAGAAGGAACAAGAAACTGGTACATCTGTCTTAGCATCATATACTGGTGTAAGAGGTCACGGAAAGAGGTCTAAAATGCAGGATCAACACTAACGGCTGATACTAAACACCTGAATTACATGCACATATACCTGCCCGCTTACTTCTGATTAATCCCCTTATATCACACTTACAATTCACCCCAACCATTTTCTTTGTCTTGCATTTCTTTTGTACAGAAAACACTACGTTATACTAATTAGTATTTTTCCACTTAAAAACCTGTAGGGTGTTAATATTCCCCTGGGCCCATCTGTCATGAAACACTGCAAGGTTACTTTAAAAATGCATTCATGGTATTAACTTCTTATTAAGACAACATACTATTGTCAAAAGACATTCCATAACTTCACAAATTATAAGTACTTCACAATGCTAAGTTGAACTACCTGCAAGAATACGTAGGCTCTCCCACTTTAAAAACGCGGCCACAGAGATGGGAAGGCTTGTTCGCTTGCTCAAGCTTCGGAAAACCAAATGCAGGATCTTCACCACAAAGGTACCATTCCATTGGTCCCAGCAAAACGTGTTGTGCCAGCATGTCTTCTCTTTGTGGGGCAGGGTTAGGACCCCTGCAGTAAATTTTTGGTACATAATAGGCCAGATGCTGGTATACTTCTTTCTGAAGGTCATTTGCCTGCAGCCATTTCTTTTAAATAAAAAAGAATGAGAACACAAATCGTTCATTAATAAAAATACCAAACATAGTTTTCACCATCAAGATAACAATTTTATTTCTAAATCGAAAATCTAAAATGGCACTGCAAAACTAGAAAGCCATGCTTCCTTCAAAGTGTTAAATCTAAATGATCACAGAAGACAGACATTAGGAAAGGAATAATTTGTTTCCCTGCTTCTACATTTTATCTTTTTGACGTACAAAATTATTTTCAAACACACAAGACTTCAGAGACCAAATTCTTCAAAATTCTCCTTCAGGATGCACAACCACTGAAACATCCCAGCGTTGGCAGTGACTTTTAGGACAAGGCCAAACTATGCTGATTGCCCTTCTTTGGAGTGCAGACTGCTCCTGCCAGCTGGGGACATAGAGAAGCAGCGGCAGCCTGGAGCTGGCAAGGAACAGGCAAAGACAAAGAGCACAAGGAGAACGGCAAACACAGCGTTAGGTAACAGCCCGTCTCTCCTTTAATTTCAACAAATTACCTATGAAAATGAGGGGAGTTTGGTTTCTCCTACCACCAAAATAACTTCTCTGAATTATTATTTCAAGTGTGACATTAGATCCCTGATTTCTTAGTCAATCAACTGCAAAAAAACCCACAGTCGACAGAGTTTTTAAAAACCATCAAGCTACTGTACCTGCTATAAACCATTGAAAAACTCACAGCTCTTTCTAGGGTTTTTTCCCTTGTATACATACACAGAGTAAAAAAAATCCTGTAGGACAACATATGTTTTACTTCTGCCTTGTCAATTACAATTTTATAAAGGTCTAAATTATAAATTAAGAATGCAAGGTTTTTATAATAAACAAATGGGAGGAAGCACATAGTGCAAGTGTGCACTGATTAAACCCTGTGTTACATAAACAGCCTTAGTATGCCATTTCCCATAGTAAATATGACAACCAGATACCCCCTGGCAACTTCAGAAAAAGAATTCAGAATCAACATAAAACTGTACATGAAAACCAAGAATTAATTATACCAAAATAAATGGGTTTCGTAATCAAATGTTACAGCTTGATTTACTCTGAATTATTTATGACTCACTCTAAAGAACTTATGCTTAAGACAACACAGTTGTAGTAAGTTCTTCAGGATACAGACATACACAGTCAGCAGAGCATTTGTGCCAGTTAAGAATGGCTGCATTTTTTCCTTTTTTTTAAATATATCGCAGTATTTTCATTTACTAGACTATGTTTTCTAAAGTAGAACTTCATACAAAACCACTTATTTGTCAGTACAGCTCTTAGTAGAATAATATGCTTTCCTCACATCTCTCTCCCTAAATTTGAACTGTTAAAATAATAATCAATCTACTAAACCTTTCTTTATTGATTGATCTAGTTTTAATGGTCAAAGCCCAGATTTTTCCAAGGAAGTCCATGGGAAAGGTTGCCAAAAAGCTGTAAGCAACAATCTAGAATTTTACAGATAATTTCACAATTCCCACCAGGATTCAGAGAATACTGCACAAAATTGGAGGGGGGGGAGGGGNTAAAGTTTGCATTACTAATAATTTGGTTTGGTTTTCTTCCTAGCTCATTAATCTTTTCCTCTCCTTTCATCATTTGTGCTGAATATCTACTAACACCAGGAACTGACCAAATCATAGTGAAGCTGACTTAGTCTCTTCCATGTTTTCTATTTAATAACATAATGTTTAGATTCTTTTCTGAGTTATGTATTAGTTATTACGCCTGCATTTTTCTCAGCAAAATACCTTTAATTTCGACCTTTTAATACAGCAGTAAATTACTAATTTCTAGCTAGAAAACACACCATGCATATTACCTGTACTACAAGCTCAGACAAATACCTAGCCAGAGAAAATTCTTGTTCCTCGAGTAAACTGCTTTCTCATCCCAAAAATCCTGGGACTAGTTGCCTGAAAGCTGGGTGTGGCAGTAGAGTGTCATCACACCTAAACGTCTTTGTGGAGCCAGTTCTATATACACAACCGTGCATACAGTTTTGAAAATCAGATCCCAACTAAAGGAATATCAGAAGGAAATATGGGCTTCCAAGACAAGGTAACTGATGTTACTCCAAGAGCTACAAGGAAGGTAACTCGAAGTACTGTTGCACATGTAAAACTGCTATTAGAAATACATATATATGCATACGTATGTGGCACTGCCTTTCTAAATCGCTACCTGGGAGGCACTGAACTCCAGCAAAACTACTCAAAACTTTGGAATTTGTTGTTTAATAAAAGCATTTTGTATTTAGGCAAGTTTTCAATTAGCATTTGTATGTCTTCTAACCTAAAGTCACATGTAAGAAAACCTAATGTTCTACTCTCTCAAGAGAGCTTTTTATTAAAAAAAGGATTTGTATTCCTCTTCACTTCCTCCCCCCCTCAAACCTACTCTCCTACAGCAATTTTTGACTGCCCTAAAACAAAACAAAAACAAAACTAAAAAAATCCACACCAAACAACACCCAAAAAGCACTGATCAAATAATATTTTATGTAAGTAAATACCTAATGGTCCATCGAGGTTTCTATTAAATCTACATCTAAGCAAGAGATACCAGGAGAAGAAAATGTATAATACAAATAAGCAATAAAACAACTCAGTTCACTGTTTCAAAAGCTAAAAGGTATACTTTATGTTTTTCTTAGCTATATAAATAAATATTTGCAATGTGGGCCCATTTTCTGTTACAGATAATTTGTTCTTTTGATCGTCGTTCTTTGGAAGTTTAACATTAAGTTGTTGCAATGAAAAAATGAAGCTTAAAGTGCTACAACTAGTGCTTTGGACTGGCATTTGTTTTGTTAATACTGGGCTATCAGCAAAGGAGGCAGAAAAAACAATGCTAAAAGCCAAGTACGTTGTTTACATATACAATCAGGCAGTGCCAGCAGCATTTAGTTGCCAGCACATTGTAGATTTGACAGTGATACACCACAGAATTGGAGCTGGTGCTGGTGACGACAGAGAATAAAAATAAGAAAGCATTGACTAAACTTAAGCTGGCACTTATACCCCTAGTGAATTCCTAAATGTGTTCCACTTGGTGCACGCCTGCCTTGAGTTTATCTACGGTGTGACCCCCCCAAAAAATCTGCTACTCACACACACAAGATAGTTTGGGCTCAGCTTGGTCTAATTTATTAAATGTTTGATGGAATTATTTGTTTTGCTGTTGAGGGAAAGGAAAATTAATCCTGGAGCTAAACTGGCTAGGATATAACCAACTATGCACATTTGCCCATCTAATCATAGCTCTGCCTGCACTGTAGGTATACCAGCATAATCTGAGGATAATCTGAATGACAACATTGTCTTTTATTTTCTTTTGGAAAGCAGCCAATGTAATTCTCATTGAAATACACACAGACAGCTCTCCAAGGTCTTATCCCACTGATATGCACATGAGAAGTCCCAATATTTTTACATATATACCTTCAGTTCCTCAAATGCACAAGTGTCTATAAAATCTGGCACCTACACCAGAAACAAAAGTTTCTCTAAAAACTTTACCCTCAAGACTTCACTTCTCTTCCCTTTCAACTACTATTGATAAAAGCAAGGAAAACTCATAAACAAAATCAGATTATTTCAAATATGACACCGATTTTACCACTATTTCCTCTACAAGCAGCCCAGTCTAATAGTCCTAAGCTTAACTAGGGCAAGCTTTTGTCAGAACTACGTCTTAAATACTGGGGTAGAAGGAAGAATACTGTAATGAAACTCCAACACTACAAAGGGTCCGACATCCACCTACATCAACAGGGGTAGGGGGACCTTCGCACATCGAGGCTTGACTGCCGGTGGAGAGACGTGAAGAGGCAGCAAACCAGGCAGGAGAACTGAACTTCTCAGCTGCTTGGAGAAGGCGAGGAAGCAGGAAAGGAAGGAGCAGACACGGAGCGGCGGCCCCGCTCCTCCCGAGCCCCAGGAGCGCTGGGGAATCGCGGCCGCCGAGGCGGCTGCCCGGGGAACCTCGACGCCAGACAGCACAACAGGAAAAGCCGGCTGCTCGCTGCGCCCCGGCTCGGCTACGGCAACAGCGACGCCGGCGACACCAACCGGGCCAGGCCGGAGCCAGAGGCCGCTGCCAGCCCCGGGTGTCCTTACAACCAGCCACGGGTGTCCTGAGAACCAGCCCAGGCAGCGACCCCCCCCCCCCCCCCCAGGAA
>VWYH01006479.1:129080-145715 GCA_013399365.1 Pampusana beccarii
CCCGCCCCGGCCCCAGGAACGGCCACCGGCCCTCAGAGGCGGCCACCGGCCCTCAGAGGCCGCCGCCGGCCGGGCAAGGCCGGTGCCGCCCGCCGGCCTCGCAAGCCCCCGCTCCCTCCTCGCCCTCCGGCCCCGGGCCCGCCGCCTCACCACTGCGATCTCCTCGGCGGAGCACTCCAGCAGGCTCTTGTCAATGGCCTGCACCTCCGCCTCCAAGTCCGCCGCCATCTTCTCCCCCCTCCCCGCGCCGCCGCCGCCGCCAAGGCAGGGACACCCGGAACCGGGCCCGGCCGGCCGCTCTGCCCGAGGAACCCACTTCCGCCCCGCCCCCGCCCGGGCGGCCCCGCCCGCGGGCCGCTCTGGGGCTTGTAGTCTTTCTCCGGCGCTGTGCCGCACACCCGCCTGCCGCGTCTCCAAGGAGACGGCGCCCATGGCCCGGGGCCGCGGTGCGGGACTCGGCGAGNGGAGGGCGGGCGGCTCGGCACCCCGCGCCACGGCCGCCTTCACGCCGCCCTTTGCCCTTCTTCTCGCCTCCTGCAACGCGACGCGCTGGCCGGAGCGCGGGCACCCTCCGTCCCGCTGGCAAAGCCGGGCGGGGCGGCCGGAGCCCGCTCGTCCTCACGGGCCCGGCCTGTCTGCGCTGCCCCGGGGCGAGGGGCTGGCGAGGGCTTCCCGGGAGGGCCCCCGGCACCCCTCCTGAGCGAAAAGATAAAAAACCCGAGTAAATTATGTCAATGTGGCAACTACGGCTGTAAGAGAAATGTTAGTAAATTGCAGGAGCCGTAAATCCTGCGGCTCAGCCCTCGGCCTCCTCGATCTCCCGCAGGGGCCCCACACGTCCCAGGCTGCAGTGTCCTGGCTCGGCCTTGCTCGCCCGGGCAGGGCTCCAGGTTTGCAACTCTAAAAAAAACCCCAACAAACAAACCCCCACACACATACAAAAAGCCAACCAAACAAACAACAATAACAACAAAAAAAAACAACTCGCGACCAACAAAACCAGCATATATCACAGAATCACAGAATNTGTCCTATCATTGGTTGTCACTGAGAAGAGCCTGGCTCCATCCTCATGACACTCACGCTTTACATATTTATAAACATTAATGAGGTCACCCCTCAGTCTCCTCCAAATTAAAGAGACCCAGCTCCCTCAGCCTTTCCTCATAAGGGAGATGCTCCACTCCCTTCACCATCATCATGGCTCTGTGCTGGACTCTCTCCAGCAGTTCCCTGTCCTTCTTGAACTGAGAGGCCCGTAATCCTGTCCTGTAACTCTGTTTCACTGGAGTTAATACAGGCTCTTTGCTGTTTATGAGGTCTCCCTGAAAACCTGTTGTGCCACTGCCATACCCAGGGCTTTGCCGGCATGTTAATTACAGCCGGGCCAAAAACCCAGCAGACGCGTCTTTAACTTTGTGTGTATGGCCACACGGCAGCCGAGCGACCGGGTGAGCCGTGCTGAGGGCTTCACGCCACACCTGCCGCTGCTGGCTGCGAACTTCTGTGTGGGCCCAAGCGTCACGTGCAAACTAAATATTATTTCCACTTTTGTCAGCCTACACGGAGATAACGTCCCACCCTGCGGGAACCTGCACTAGCAAATCCTGCTGAGGAAGTCTCTGCTCCGGACAGCTTACACTCCCAAATGTAGACAGTGCACAGGAGGTGAAAAAACAGGTAGGAGGCAGGAAAGACAAACTGAGTGATAATTACCTGAAGTACTAGCTGAAGGTGGCCATAAGTGTTACCTTTGCCAAACAGTACTAACAACAAAACTGTGCACTGAAAGTGAGTTCCAGTTCATAGCTTATATTCCTTAACAATTTTTAAACGTTCTCACAGTGAGTATGCACAGTTGGTTTCTCCCTTTTTTTGTCTCATTTATTTCTTCTTCCTTCTCCTCATTCTCCCCTCAACTAATAATTTAAGTATTGAGTTACCCTAGGGAGAGACCTATGTGTGCAAGCAGTACTAAGTACATCTACGGCCGTATATAAGAAAGAAGGTGGGCTGCGTGCCACTGCCTGGCTACTCTGGAAGAGACTGAACGTTCTCTGCATCAGGGGGCAGCAGTGCACACTCACTTGTTAGTCATGCTATATAAGCATTGGTTTCTGAAACCTCAAGGGTTTATAAATCATTGTGTTTACTTACATACTGTATTTGGGACTTCTGGGGAATTTTGATATTAACGGAACATACACGTCTGGAAAGATGGATTGCAAGAACTGAAAAAGATGGGTTTAGCCAGTGCTACGAGGGAATCGTGAAAGGATGAACTTCAGAATATTAATTTCACCTCCTAATATTCTAAGAATAAGATTACTTTCCCTTTATCTGATTGTACCTTTACTATATGCAGGGTACATCTTTTTACTGTGTTTATTTTTATATCATTTGCCACTTTTTGAATAGAAAATAATTACATATTCCTTAGAAGATCTGTAAAACCCACGCTGTTTCTCATTCATGCACTGTTGATGCCTGAGGAATACAGAACATAACGCTTCTTTGGAAGAAGGCAGAGGGTGAAAGAAAGCTGTATGATTTAACTGTCTCTCCTTCTGGGCTACATGTAGAAAATGTTAGAAAAATCCTGGGGTTTAATAATGTTAAAGGCATCTTATTTTACCTTGAAAGATGGGTGACCCAAACAGAAATTAGACTGCAAAGCCATTATTTCCATGTGAGCATAACAACTTCCCAGGTATCATTTTATAGAACTTCGGGTAGAATTTTCCATATTTTTTAGCCTGTGCCATTAACTTCATAAGCCAAGATATTATTCAAATTCAGAACTAATAATTAAGGTTGAGGAGACTGTCTTTCTTTTCTGCCATAAAGCCTAACTCTTCCCAGGTCTATTATCAGATAAAAATTGAAGAAAAGATATCTAGGGAATTTAATGTTTTAACAGAGTTAATAAATTTCTCCACTCTAACTGGTATGTTTCTGGGTCTTACTTTGCTTTTGACACACAAGATAGCCCAGAGAATGCTACAGACTATGGTGGTGAAAGATGCAGATATCACCTGTATCTCTTTCAACTCTTGACCTGTCTGTTTAAGCACTGCTTGCTTCTGCCATTAAAAAAATAAAAGAAACCAAAACCTAAATGGTACTTTGACTGAGGGCAAATTAACATGATCGGGCTCCAGTATTTTTAATAAATGCTGCATCCATTAAAAACACAATGTAAATAGGCATAACTCAGCAAATATTAATCATGACAGTGGAGACTGATTGTTCCTTTCTCAAAACCGTTTTAGAAGCTACTAATGGAACAAGATCTCCCACACTAGGAGACTGCATCTCAATGCAAGTCCAACAGAAGTCACCAAGCTGAAGACCAGCTATTTTGACAGATAAAGGGCGTCCTGTAGAGCCTGCTCCAAAGAGGTGCTCTGCTCACAGAAATGATTGTCATCTTGGCTGAGTACTGCTTGAATGTGATCATCTTCAGAGCCTGTTGCATTTGCGAGTAGGAATGGATGAAATCATAAGGTAAAGGGATGTTGGAGGGAATTTTTAAGTGGCTGGTTCGCTGGCGTGTTCATTGTACCTTAAATGCAGTCAATTTAATATCACTGTATCAATTTGAATGTAAATAGAAAAATATTGCATATCTAGACTGCAGGGATAGGTGTCTTCTTTATAGACTCAGAAAAATAAAATGCTATTTCATTTTCCCCACGTTGATGGAGTTTCCTGGCAATCAATATGAAAGTCAAGTCTTATGAGAAGGATTCAGAAATGTTTCTGTTCTCTGTGAAACGTTCTTCTCCTGGTACAGTTAAAAAAAAACATTTTAAAAGCATCTATTTCCCTTGTCTGCTCTCTAAAACAATGCTGCAGTTGTAACTTAATTTCAAAGTTTAACTGTTAAAGCAAATGATCAGCATTTTGCTGCATTAAGTTGATATTATGTACCTATATCTAAGATCATCACTATGCAAAGACATTTGTATCCCTTTAATCTTCCCTAAGTCAGCAACCCTTTCCACCAAATAAAGCATGTGTCTAAGTGTAGGATTCAGGTTTACATTTTCAGTAACAGTAATTTTGATAAAACAGTTTGCTTGGCAGATACTGCATGACCAAATGAGTGATTTTTACACTGTAAATATGATTTTTAGAGTCATTATCATTTACATCATTTCCCTCCCTTCCTCTTCAGTGCTGGGTGAGGTAGGTTTGTAGTCACCATCTCCTACATCGTCTTCAGATAAATTCAAATGGTAATTCTTTTATTTCTGTACTGCCAATTCCAGTGACAAATTATGCTGACCAGAATAGAATTTTGCCTGTGATAATGTTAATTAAAAGATGAATTGTGAATGAGGTGAACAATGACACCCAGTACTCGGTGGATTGATAAGACATAGTTCACCAAGCATGACATTATTCAGAACAAAAGAGCACACGGTAATCTGCAAACACAGGTTATTTTATGAATTTGGTTCTAAATTAGAGTATTAAAAATACTATCTGACAAACTGTAGGCGATTCTTTGTTCCTTGGAAGCACTAATGCTGTAATATCAGCCTGTTAAGCAATAAATCAGAATAAGCTTATTTCTTTTCCCTGCTTTGTCTTTGCATGATCTTAGATTATAGGTGTAAAATATTCTAAACATGATGTCAAGAAAAATTATTTTTAAAAGACAGTAGAAGCAGAGCATATTGCATAATATCAGTGAACATAGGAGACATAATGGGAAGCATAAAGATACTGTGGCCATCTTCTCGTCTGGTGAATGCTCTCTGCGAGTCCAGCAAAGGCAGTTACGTAACTGATTCTTATTGCATTAGGCAATAGCAATATTGCTAAGCAAACCGATGTGCAGAATTAGAAAGCTTCTTCCACAGTGGAAATGAAGGAAAAAGACGGAGGAAGGGTTCTCAACATCCAGGAAGAGGACAGGGCAAGAGGGTGTGCATTTTCATTAATGGATCACGTCAGGGTGACAATGTGATTTATTCTCATCACGCAGCCTCTTAGAAAATATACAGTGCAAACTCCATCCATGATATTTTTGCTGCTTTCTGCGGTGTAATGTGTCAACAGTCTCGAGCTCAAGCTGGTAAGTTAAAATGCCCACGCCTAAAAGAAATTTAATGGGAGCAAAGATAATAATCAGTACTGAGTTGTACAGGGGGGAAAAAATCAACATGGAAGCAAAAAAAAAAACCAAAAAGCACACAGAAAAGTGCCTGATCTAATTTGTTTTCACTGTAAATTCAGAACGCTGCAAGTGTATATTTAGACATAGCAGTTGATGTGAAAAGTTCTGTGAGCTGGTACCAAGAAATCCTCCATTTGTGGTGCATGGGTGGTCAGCTTTGACACACAGGAGGGTGCAAGCACCACTTGAAATTTTTGCTGTAGCTAACGCCCTTCCCCCCCACTTATCCACTGAGGCAAACGAACACAGAGGCTTGTGTTGCAACCTTCCTCTTAGCAGGCCTTTCTTTCGTGTCGTTGAGTGTTTTTCAAGCTTGAACAAACTTAATTATCCTTGAGACTTCTGCCACTCGTGTTTGTGTGGCAAAAACGAAAGGAAGGAGAGCGTACAGACAGGTAGCCACCCAGATAAAGTGTAATTGGGTATGCCGTGTTGCCATAGGACCAGACTTTTAAAACCCCCACACTAAGAAAGAGCAGTCACCATATTTAGCATCAACCACAGCACAAGAAAGCCCATTGTCAAAGTTAAGAGACCTAAATCTGTTCTAAGGGGTGGAGGATATGGTGAAGTGGGTAGGTTAAAGAGCGCAGCTACAACAGAAGAGGACCTTCCAAGTCATGACCGCTTTGGCGGCTGCCTTGCAGGAGTCCCGAACAGAAGGGAAAATCTTGCTTTTCCACGTTTGCATCACTAGGTGGCAATGGGCTGCCCAGGCATGGCAGTGCAGAAGTCCTCTCCTGCTGCTGCCACTCCAGCCCTCCCCTGCTCCCACTCGCTCCAGTCTGCAACCGGAAGGGTGTGGGCGGTGGAACTGGAGGAGCCATCCGACTTCAGAGGGTTTTTTCTATCAAATCAGGCTTTAACTGCTTAGTGACTGGTTCTTCAGAAAATTCCAGATATTTTTGGGACGGGTCGTGTGTTAGGAGATGAGAAATGTGCTGTGAAATGCTTGGGGGCCACGGACAAGGCCTTGGGTGGCAGGAGAGGGAGTGAAGCAGGAGCGGCCAAGGAGCCGCCCGCAGAGGTGGGCGGCAGGATGAGCACAGCCGTGGTCATCCTTCTGCAGAAGAAACCAGAGCAACCTCCTCTGGCAGGGCCCCTACCAGCAGCACACGGGGGAGCTTCTGGCTGTCACGAACATCTGGACACCACAATGGTGACGCTCAGCGACGTTGCTTGTTCTCGGCTGATTGAGACGAGAACTGATACAGAGCCACCGGAAGAAGAGTGTGCTCTGTGTGAAACCACGTCTATGTGCAGTTACACGGGATGCATAGAGGAAATGCAGACATACAGCCCACAAACAAAGGCAGTGTGGATGAAAGATTTATCTGGGAACATGAAAATGCTTTGAACAAGTGAACTAACTTCTTCTTTTCCCCTTCGCACAACGGAGCAATTTTAAATTAGAACAGGTTGTAACAGATTTAATTTAGATCACCATGGTGCCTAGTGTAAGGCTACAGCGTTTTCTAGTTTATCTTTTCCCCCAATTTTAAAGGGCTAAACAGTTTTTAAATTGTGACTTTGTTATAGAATGTATGTCTGTCAGACAGTCCTAACCAATTAGAATTATTTTACTGCACCGTGATTAATTTTATTAGATAAAACTACTGAAATACAACTGAAGGTAGAAATAAAAAGCATTTAAGTGCTGTACAGCCATGATTTACTCTTCAGAGATGCATTTAATGCTGTCTCCAGCAGAACAGCTTCATCCATTTTCCAAACATTCATTTGTTTATTTCAAGATTAGTCTCAGTTATAAACAGACATTAAATCACCTCCAGGCCCTAATACATTGTAATGAAGTATTGTAAACCATGTAGTATGTTGGTTTAAACAATGTAATCAGAAAGCAACAAAACCATTTTCTCCTGGTTCTTGCAGGCTCCCTGACTTCTTCTGTCTGTTCAAAGAAAAGTTCTTTTTAGTCTGTAAATGTCAAGGTCAAACAAAGGTCAAGTTTGTGCTTTAGAGCCGTGGTTCCTTTCAGGTTATTGGCTTTGTTTTATTACTGAAAGGAACCATCCATTTTGGCATATAGAGCAAAGAAGTCATGTAATCCTATTAAATACAAAACCAACATGTACAAATAATGGGGAAGGTTTGACAATTGCACAAAAGCCCCCTTTTTTCTGCCCACGGTTAAGCCTGCGCTGAGTAATTAATGGTCCTTCTATGAGCCTGTCTACACTGGGAAAACTGCCTAACTAGTTTTCAAAACACTCGCTTGAAAACTGGTTACAAGCAGAACCGAGAGCCCCTTTTAGGCAAGATGGCATCCTTCTATTGCGATGTTCAAGAATGGTGGGGGACAGAAGCAACTACCTGTCACCTTCCGTCTCAGAGCAGAAAACGGCACAGAAGGAGACAGGCACAGTCCTAGGCAGAGGATTCTTGGAAGCAGAGAGACTTGAATGAACATGGAAGAAGGAGGGAAGCATCTGTAAGAGAGTTAAGGCTAAAAGGAGGTACTTTAAGTTATTGGAAAATAAACTTGCTTTGTTGGCAGAAGAGAGAAGTGGAAAGCCAGGGTTACAGCACGCAAGTTGAGATGTAACTGGATCATTATGTACTGGAAACAAAATCTAAGACAAAAAATTGATTACAAGTATCTCACTGATTTCCTAACGAAGAATACTTACGCATCATGAAAGGTGAGTAAAAGAAAAAAATAAGAAAGGGAAACATGGTATAATCAGAGGTGGAAACAGAGCAAAGAAAGGGTAGGATAATTTAAAGAAAACTGTCTTCACAGTGGTATCTACATGGAGGTAACTGAGGGAAAATGCTAAGGATTTTCATGTTCAATTAGTTATGATCAAATGTCAACTGTGGGCTTGCAGTGCAGTCAGTTCTGCTTGTCGCTTCTTTGAGGGCAGCCAACTACAGTGTGTGAAAACTACTGAAGCTGTGCAAACCCCAGTTTTCACAAACAACATTCATAACATTATTTTCACATCCCTCAGACAAGTATATAGGTTATCACAACCTTAAAATCTTTGTCTGCTGGCAAGGCAAGACATTACCATCCTAGAGCATATGCAAACATATGAACCCACTGGATCTATTACTAATAAACAGAGATGAGCTGATTGAGATTGCAGATAGCAATTGCAGATAGGATGAAGAACTGCATGAAACGTAGGCAGGAGCTGCAGAAATGAACACCAAAGCAGACATACAATTGAATATAATAAGCATTACAGAAGTGGAAATGGGAAGCAGAGACATCTACGTTACCCAGATTGTGAAACAAGCCTTACAAAAAGCCAGACAGTAAAAGTTTCCAGCCGATCACATTGCAAGGTGAGATAGACAACAGAGATGCTGGGAGTTCAAGTGTGGAACAGGTCCAAGATCTTCAGACAACCCTGGAATAGGAAGGGAAAAACACTGGCACGCTGCTCGGGAAGGACCTCCACGCAGGCCTGGCCCTTAAACACGACTGCAGAGGTTTTCGGCAGACACTTCCGAGGGAACGGCCTCAAATGGGGCAGTCTTAAAACAAGTCTGGAAGAAGCCTCACTCAGCCCTGGGTTTGCTCCCTGGGTTGAGCATATTTGAAGAAGGCCACAGGTTCAGTATGAATAATTAGGGCTGAATTTATTTTTTGGTCCTCCTTTGTTCCCAGCGGATGGCAAAGAAAGTGAAATACACCCACAACCCCCATCTGGGGATTTCCTCAACTGATATACAGTCAATGTATAATTAGCTCCTTTGCCTCGCTCTGGGGCGCAGAGGAATTATCGGTGTCTTGATCTTCAGCTATCACTAGTGCCTAGATTAGTCAGTTGGCGTGGGACTCAAATCAAAAAGCCATGAAGCTGTACCTGTCCTCCAGAGGGAGGTCAGAGGAGATGTTCGCATGATAAGAGGACACATACGCTGTAAAACGTATACCCAGAGAAGCACAAATACATGCCTTGTCATTGTTATGATTTCTGAATAAAGTGAAATGGATTCTGCAGGCCAACATATCAACTAAATAAAATGTTGATTTGAGAAACCACTTCTCCCTCCCTAGATGTGACTGCCCATATTTCTTCAAGCTTTTCTAGCAAGCTGGCAATGCTGCAGGTACCGCAGACTAAGAGGTGAGCCTCCTGGTCCCCATCTTACCCAGTCACCACTGGTGGGTTCCCAGGGAGCTCTCAGATATGGAAGTTGGAACTACACATGGCTAGAAGAAAACTTTGGAGACCTTTACAGGAAAATTCCACATTTTAGTGACCCAGAAGAGTATCTTTTTTCTCCCTTTGAAAACAATTTCATTCCCAATTTGTACCATTAGCTCTCTTCTCAACAGAACAGACCCCAAATTCTGAGACCTTTAGTCTCAGAGACCTAAGGTTGTATCTGGAGCTCTACACGGAGATTGTCTGGGGGACCCTCTGTTTAATTTCCCAACTTTCTTATTTGTTTGGAAATTCACAGGCCATTTGAATGGGATGGAGGTAGTTTCTTCATCTCTACAAGCAAAATTTGTCCATCAGAAAACATACTTTAAAAAACCCACCATACTATAAAAAAACCCTCACATACTTACGTATCCCTGTATTTACTTGTCATCTGCCACCCTTCAGCTGCTGCTGGCAAAACTGTCACAGCTATAGAGTAAATTGTTTTTCCTCTACTATTAATTTTGTTAACCTGCTTAATAGGGGTCCTTTGCAGTTCCCTGTCCCTCTACAGCTATACAGTAACTCCATGACATTTTCTGCTTTCCATTTTTCAGTGCAGCTCTCACCTCCTCAAGTGTGTTGGGGCCACCAAACAAAACCACTGACACAGAAATGTAAATGTGCTTGTCCTCTACTGTAAGTGCATTTCCATCACTGTAAAATATGTTACAGCTTATTTCAACTTGATGATGTAAAGTACCTTACATCACTATAAACAGAATATATTGTATATATATTGGAGATACGAGTCTAGCCATGCTAGTTAATAGTATTTTTAAAATCATGACAGCTGTATCCTTACAGTCTAAACGCATATCTGCCCACCGTCACATATATAGGAAACAAATATAAGATACAGTGAGGCCTAGAAGTGACTGGTATATATGACTATAGCAGACTTGTATAAAAATTCAGGTTATGGTCCTGAATGGGAAAGTTCAGAGCAGAAGATGTGAATGGTTGTTTTCTTTTAAACTCCTTTAACAAACCCTACACAGAGTACATGTAACTCTGCATAAAATCAACAACATAATATGCTTCTGTGCTGAGGAATATAAAACAGAAAACTGAGAAACTGCTGGTAGGGTGACTGGGATAGTTTCGATTAGACATGGCTGTCTGAGCAACTTCCACACAAGACGCGGTGTGCTATTGCCAATATCGTATCCGTTCCTGACAGACAAAACCCTGAAAAAAATGACGCTGCTGCCATGGCACTGAAATTCACTATATACAATGGAAAACTTTAATCTTGATCTTAGTCGTCAGTGTGGACTTGGACGTGTCGCACATCATGGTAGGGAACCACATTGACTTAATCGTATCTGTATTTAGATATTATCCTTCTGTTACAGAAAATTATTTAGATTAACTGCAACTTGAAGTTAAGATGCCAGGCTTCCTTCTACTCTCATCACACATCATTTCCAAAACTGTTTGCCTTTTATCTTCAGAAAATTTTTGCATACAATGCTTCGTTTTTCCTTCCCATACT
Source organism: Pampusana beccarii (assembly GCA_013399365.1). Taxonomy (NCBI): domain Eukaryota; kingdom Metazoa; phylum Chordata; class Aves; order Columbiformes; family Columbidae; genus Pampusana; species Pampusana beccarii. The sequence goes on from VWYH01006479.1 coordinate 139,954, forward strand.
CAAAAGTATGGTTTCTCTCATTCAGGAAACACCTTAGAAAATAGTACAGCTCTGTGTAACAAGCTGTCCTAAAGCCTCTTTTAGTATATGTCGGTTTTACCACATAATTGATTTTCAAAGCCAAGAAAAAACAATTCACAAAGATTGGTGAGGGCACTCAACAGAAATTGTAGGAGACACTACCTTAAATCTGTCACAATATTTCGCTGGGTTTCAAGTGTCTGTAAATGCAGTTTCCACTGAATCCCGTAGTTGAGTTTAATCTTTTTCTGCAAATGAGACTGTCTTTCTTTCCAGTAGTACAACAGCAGGACATCTAGAAGAAGGTGCGTTTCTTAATACAGCACTTTTCAACTGTTACAACCAGGAATCCACATAAAGCCAGGAGGATAAAACTTACTACTTCTTGCATGTCAGTCAAAGCTCCAAACATTTTGAGTTGGGCATGAGACTTACTTGAAAAATACCGGCCTGTCTTTAAGACACAACAAAGTGCAAAACATAGGAGACTTGGCTTCATATTTTGCCTCTGCAGCTACTTTTCTGGATGAAGTTGGACCACTTCTGTTCCCCAGTTTACCCATCTGTAAAATGGAAACAGCATTACTGGCCCCTGATAGTAAGACTGTTTCAGATATACTTATACAAAAAGCTGTAGCACAGCCAATGGTTTTGAAGTTCAGAATAGCTCAAACCACATAATCAACTTAAAAATCTGGAAATTATTAAAAAAATAAAATGATGAGATTTTTACTTCTGTTGGTTTTATAAAGATACATGGATTTTGTATATTTATGCATTCATAATTTACAAACATATGCAATGTAATTTATACAATATGTATACATTATGCAAATTTGTAAATTTATAAATACACGTCAGTGGACTTTATAAAATAAAACATTTATTCTTCTCCAGTGTGTGAAAAAGCCACACAAACTGGAACGTTGCTCACTAGGACACAATCCCACAAGAACGGTCCATGTCACTCTATCTCGTGTGCACACGTACGTGCCCACAGATTAGTCCTGACAGTGTAAGTGACTCTTCTGAGAGAATCAGGAATTGATACAAACCAAGCAAAGCAAGAATGTCCCCTTTTAAACTCCCAGTGTCTCTAGCTCATTTTCCTCTCTAGGGCTTGCACACGCTTGCAAAACAGTAATAAAGTCATTGAAAAATACTCTCGAGTCGTCACTATATCTAACTTGCCTGTCTCTAATTTCTTTACCAAAACATTCCCAAGCGCTTTAAGGGCTTTAATCTGTTTCAGAGCATCCCTTGGCGTATCTCTGGCATGCACAAGTGCAGGGAGCTGCAGGAGCTCCCACTGGGAGCTGCCAGGAGCCCCCAACCTGCAGCCCCCGGCTCCATCCACAGGGGCCCGGAGCCCCGGGGGCTCTGGAGGAGCAGCTCAGTGACCGACTCACACACAGGCGGCTCTGAGCTCTTAAAATGTTACCAAGGTTCAAGCTGAGAGAAAACCAGCATTTGGGGACTTCCAGAGCTGACTGTGGTGCAAACAGCCATGAAGGTTCACTTTTCCTTTTTTTTTTTTTTTTTGGGTCCGCTGCTTGGATCGACCTTCTTAAAGAGCATCTTATCTGCTAGATGAGACACCAGCCGTGGCTTCATGACAATTAAAGGTAATTTAAACTGGTGCAGTTGCAAATCCCACTTTTGGGCACACAACTTTGTGTCCTTTTCTGCTACTCACCTGGCTGACTTGGTGAAGCAACTTGGGGGAAGATTCACACAGGGTTTCTGCCGGTGCTGGGAGGTGATCTGGCTCACTGGGGAAGCAGTGAGTGTCGGAGCTGGGTGCCCACGAGAGGCAAAACCACACAGCCAGAGGCAGCAACTTGTGAAGGGGACAGCAGGACCTCAGCCATCGCTGTTTGCTTCGGTTTCAGCCACCACGGAAAGAGACCCAGCAGACAGGGCTTTCACCAGCAGTCTGAGTGAGAGCAGCACGCTTTCATACTCTGCTCTCCTCGGCACATTTTCTGCACCATTCCTTATGCTGTGCAATCAGCAAACCAATCTGGCTGAAAGTGAAGAATAACAAATGTTAAACATGTCTGACTTCCAGTATTAGTTTTCAAATGGTGGCAGCACGATCTGAGATCAGATTAGGCTGCCAGTGAAATCCGCGACTTCACCTCGCATCTGGGATCAGAGCAGACACTTCACTGGCGAAGAGGCAACTTGGACCAGCAAGGCTGGGATGCTGCTTATCTGACACAGGCCCAAGCCTCACCCAGCAGCAGCCAAAGGGAAATACACGGTAGTTCACAATAACTGAGGTCCTGATGCATTTCTACTAAAAATTATTCCCCTCCATTTCAACCCTGGCCATTTTTCCTCACTTGCAATGGATGCAGTAAGAAGCGACACCAAGGAGCACAAGCTGTTTTATGCTGGAAGCTCTCAATGTCCTGAGCTTCCTGGGGAGAGGAGGTAAGAGGGAGAAACACCGTACATGAAGGCAAGGAGCACCAAGGCGGGAGAGGAGTTGCAAACATTACCTTCAAACAAAGCAGGGAGATAGTTTCTTGAGCGCAGGGATACCTGGAAGGATGCACTTGTTGATCTCTGAGCAAGCCCATCACCCACTCTCCTTTATTTTTCTGGTGTTAAGGTATGTGGGATTCTGTGGCTACTTCACTCGTGGTGCACGGGGAATGTGATGACAGAAAGTGCACATACAGCTTTTTAAACTATTCTTACCCTACTAGCATCGCTCCTGAAAGGCTCCTATGCTTCTTACATATCTAACAGCAAAGAGACAAGTGTAAATAACTGGCTAAATCCAAGGGATTCAGATGATACTAAACTAATTCAGCAGGGAAAGAACCAGCAATGTCATGCTGGAAAACTGCCAAATTGAAGTAAAAAATCAAGTTCAAACATTTAACCACGAGCTGATCAGTAATTACACCGGAACAACTGGTAGCAGAGAGCATATTTGCCATTTATTTAAATCTCCATACTGACTTTTATTTTTTTTCTGGAAAATAAACTTTAAGTGAGCATCTTATAATCGGAATTACAAATACTACAGTCCACATTATGTAGGATGTTGGATTCTGGGACTGAACTTGCTTCTAATCCTAAATCCCATATCAGTACGCGATATAGCTCAAAAGCTCCATACTAAAGCAAAACTAAGCTGGTCATTAGTTTTGTCCAACCAACTTGGTAATTGAGGTCTGACTATTATTTTTTTAAGGCGACATCCACAATTCAAAATTCAATCTGGAAACAAGGATCCAAAAATGAGAAACTGGATGGACATCTGTATTTTGGCCATTAAGACACACAAATGTGATTTGTTAAGGCATCTCAAGGGGTCTATTGAACAAAAGTATGTTGCCTTCTACCACAGCCATACTGTTTTCTTCAGCATTGACTTTCCTGGAAAGCCCGCAATTCAAGGCAAAGCCTCCTAATAAAAACCAAGGCGTTTGGGAAGATGATGACACAGCAATCCTGTCACGGAAAGGAACGAACCGGGGGGATGATCGAGAGACCTCTGTCACTTCTAAACTTCCATAATTCTTTCATTTCTAAACCAGCCCCGCCTAGAGAAAATTAAAATTCATTAATCTCTAGCAAAAATCTGGCTGAGCACCGGCAGTTACCATAAGACGTCTTCTGCTTTGCTGTTGTTTGCAGGCGGTGCGAGGTTGCAGGAGGCCGCTGAGCCACCAGCTTGCTGCTGCTCCCCAGGCCTGACCCCATCCCCACAGCTCCACCTGTGCTGCCACCCAGCCCAGAGACCTCCCCAAAATGGTGGAAAATTAACCCAGAAAGAAAGGGAATAGTCTCCTGGCTTGGGCAGGACAGCACGGGGGGAAGAGAGAACGAGGCCTCCCTCTTCTGACAGCATCAAGCCCCAGCTTGGGGGCTCCCGGCACCCACCCACTTGCCGGCTATGACCGCCAAAATGTTGTTAAACAGTGTCACAATGAGCACCTGGAATTATTCTGAGGTTGAATACTGTAAATAGCAATATGATTAGTTACTCAAAAGCGGGAAGCCTGATACTCAAATCCTTGAAGATTAGAAGAAGGATCAGGAAAGCTGAGAACATAAATTAAGGCTTTGTGCTTTTGATGGAGACCAATTCATAAATTGCAGGATAAGTACAAAGGACGCGGTCTGGCTATAGCCAGCCCCACCAGTTCTCTTGAAACGTTGTCCAAAGCTAATTAACTAGTTTAGTTCGTTCAGAAGAGTTTTGCGCAGCTAAACTTGTGGGAGAGTAACAGAGGTCGAGTTTATAGCATGTCAGAGGCTGCTTGATAATGATTCTTTGTTCAAATTTAAATGATCTATTTGCTTCTGAGAGTTATATCACAAACTTATGTGTTTCAGGTAAGTCAAGTAACACCTAGTTGGCTCAATATAGATTTCTTTGTATTCATTAGTTGGACGAGTCGAGATGCAGAGACAAACCTAGAATGACTGTGTTAAATTCCATTGCTTATTTTCAAAGGTCATTTTGGAAATCACAAGTAATATGGGCTATTCTGGGTTTCAGACTAGACACAAAAAACAAACAGAGGCAAGGCACATGTTGAGTTGTGGTTTTAATTCTATTTGCAACATAGTTTATATGACTTAGGACTCCAGCATGCAAACAAACCAACCATTGAATCAAAAACTCTGCATAGATTTTGCATAGCTCAGCACGGGGAAGTTACAGTATCTGAACAGTATATTTCATTTAAGTAAAATTAAAAAATGGCTAGCTGTCTGAGGAAAATAAAAAAAAAATGAACCTTTTCTTGACGTTTTTAACAACTGAGAGCTTTGCATATAGTACAAAGGAGTTTAATAGCCAATGGGTGATATACTTTTTTCACTCTTGCCCTAATCTACACTGTAAATCAAAACAATCTCATAAAAGGTTAAATTATTAAGAACAGTGGCCCAATGGAAGTGTCATGCAACTTGGAAAACAGGATGACCATAAAAAGAAAATGAGGCTGCTGGTAACCATTATAATGTAAGGCTGAATCTCAAACGCAAACACCAAAGACCTTTTTCTGCTCCAGTTATAACCCTTCAGAGTTCTTTTTTTTCCTCCTCTCTGAAGGCAGAAGTAGGCCCTATTAACACCCCCGTTTCAGTTTCTCTCTTCCAGGCTACGGTTTCTTACAGTAACACGTCTGTCATCGTCCATGAGCTTAAACAGAGCACCGCATAAGCCGTATGCATCACGTATCTGTCCCCAAGACACAAAATCCTTCCCTGCGAGGGAACATTTTGGTGCAATCTAACGCAAATCGGAGCTCAAGGGAGGCAGGACTGGTGAGGTATTTCATGAAAACATTTCTGTAAAATTAAAAGAAAGAAAAAAGATTATTTAAGGCTACCGGTGGCCAAGACCAGCGACCACAGGAGCAAGTTCCTACAAGGCTCGCTGTATTAGAGAATTAACTTCCAAATTAACCCAAAGCGCAGGAGCCTCCCTGGAGCCGGCGGCAGCCCCGGCGGATCTTCCGCACAGGGCAGGAGACCCCGCCGGTGCGAGGCGCCTTGACCGCGCACACTTCTCCTCCTCCGGCGCCCCGGGGCTGGGGGGGGGGCCCGGCCCCATCTCCCTCCCCCAACGCCGCATGACACCCCACGGCGGCAGGGGAGACCCCTCCGGGCCGCAGCTCCACGGCGGCGGGGAGACACCCTCCGCCCAGCCCCTCGGCAGCGGGACCCCCTCAGCCCCAGGGCTGGCGCGGTGCCGGGCCGCGGCGCCG
>VWYH01006479.1:145863-170665 GCA_013399365.1 Pampusana beccarii
CCTCGCCGTCGCCCCGCCGCGGGGCCGGGCGACCGCGGCCGCCGCGCCGCCGACACCTTACTTCCTGCTTCGCTACCCAGGGCCAGACCCATCGCGGCGGAGGGATCCCGCCGCCTCCCGCAGCCTCCTCCCCCTTCTGCTTCTGCTTCCCCCCTTCCCTCTCCCCTCGCCCTTCTGCAAGAAAATAATTTGACAGCGATTTGCTGACACCGGGATTTTTTTTTTTTTTTTTTGCATCACGGACCCGGCAAAGGCAGCGCGGCGGAGGGGGAGGTCGTGCCGGAGGTAAGTGCCGGTGCCCGGAGCCTCCCCCGGTGCGGGGTGGGGGTGCGGCTGCCCCCGCCCCGCTCCGCTCCATGTGCCGCCGCCGGGGCGGGTGCCGGGCAGCGGGGCCGGGGCTGCGCCGGGGGAGTTATGTTTCCTGGCGGAGCGATATTTGTTTACAGGATGAGCGCCGTACTGTAAGTGAAGTAGGACCCAGCCCGGGCAGCTCTGTAATAAATTAATATCGCGATTGCTCCCTCCTCGCCGACACCGACATAAGCCCCGCGCCCGGCCCCCGCGCCTGCACTTGTTGCAGACTTCACGCCAGGTAGGCGATTGCTTCGCAAGTTTCATTTTTGCACGAGCTGGGGCTGCGCTGGATGGAGAGGAAAAAAAAAAAAGGGAAAAAAAAAAAGTTTGCAGTTTGCAGTTCACTTTCGGTCTGCAGCGCCGAGTAGGCGAGGCCCTGCCTGCTGCCGCCTCCTCCTCCCCGATCGCCGCTCCCCGCCGGCTGCGGGCAGGGCGGGCGGGCTCGGGGCACCCGGGGGGGCGGGCTCGGCAGCGGGGCGCTGCCCCGTACCTGCCCGGCCTGGCGGGAGGGCTGNNNGGCGCGGGGGGGCCGCCGCGGAAGTTGTCCGAGCGGCGCTGCGCGGAGCCGGCGCGGTGCCGCTGTCAGCCGGTGTTAGCGGCGGGGCGGCCCGGGGCTCGGCTTTGCGGCACAGCCCTGCTGCCCGGCACCGCGGGGTGCGAACTTACGTTGGAGAAATGTGAATTTCTTCGTCTTTTTTTTACGCGGGAGCGGAGTGCACGGACGGGTTGGGCGCTGTCGGGGCGGAGGGGGGCATAAGTGCTTTTTGGTTTCTGCCCCGTCAAAATATGGGGGGGTGACGAACCAAAACTCTGAGCCAGATGTTTAAATGCCAGCGAGGCGATTTGCAAGTAAAATAATTGGCAGTTAAGCAGTTAATAAATGGATAATGCCTACTCATCTTTCTGCTGACTTTACAGGGTGGTTTTCATGTCTGCCAGTCAACTAGCCGGGCTTGACTATTCGCGGTGCAAACTTAGCGGGGTTAATACCTTCGTCCAGTGAAATCTCACCTGCACTCGCTGTCCCAGTGCATCGGTTGTGATTCAGGTAGTTATAGGTGAAGTTCACAGATTTTTACAGACTAATATGATAACAGCAAAATAAATACAATGACCCATAACTAGAAAACGTTGGCAGAGCGCTTAACTGCATGGTTAATGTTTTGAGGAGGTAATCACTGGGGGTGAAGTTTTATGTCTTTGACAGCTATAATTTTGCTGTATCTAATGGGGAGAGGGGAGGGTTCACCTGGTGAGCTTGGGCCGGGCCTGCCGGGCTGCTCGGCGGTGTCGCCCTGCTGCCTGTACCCCTCCTGCCCAGGGACCTTGCCCCTTGCCCTTGCGTGGGCTACAGCCTCATGATGCAGTGACCCATCCCTATAATGCTGGTGTATGTGTGAACCGTTCCTGCATGCGGTATCTGCAACTGCTATCATAGCTCGTCTGCTTGGTGGTCTTGTTTGGGTGTTGAATTGGATCAGAATGGAGCAGTTTCCTTAATAAGATGCATCTATCCAGAAAGAACCCATTTGACTTTGTTACCCACTGAAGTGATGGGGTGCAACGTGCCCTGGTTGGTATCTTACCTTTTTCCCTAAGGCTTGTTCAAGGCATGTATTTAACAACAAAAGTGCTACTTCGTCAGTGCTCCATGCATGTGTATGCAGCATGGAAGTTAAGCTGTGCAGCTTTGCTTAAAACAAATATATTTTTTAGAATTTAGATAAGTAATTTTTCATATGAAAAAAACATATTCTATTCATTTTTCTTCTATAACTGATAATCTGTTATAGTTTGGAAAAAATTAAGGCTTAAATATACCCTACCCAGAAGTTTTGGCACAAGTAGACACCCTTATGATCTGTTCTGCTACTTGTGTTCTGGGAATTGAGAGATTCCAACGAGGAACTGAACAGCAGTGTCAGCGTGGTAGACAAACCAGTGTATCCTGAAAACCCGAAAAAGCTCCAATACGAGTAATGCACTTTGCAGTGGCAGTTGGCCTCAGTGGAGAGTTGAGGATCGGCCTCTCGGTGAAACGCTACGGCCGGAGCTGAATCACGCTGCTATCAGTGTGTGTCCTGCTGTTCGCATCCCTGCCCAGGGCGGAGGGATGAGGCCAGGGGTAGCTTGGTAGGTATGATGCCTCCCGTGTTTACATCGCTCCCGCATGGGCCAACGTGAGCGTAAATAAACCGCAGCGTGACTAACCTCTCTACCTAATATTGACTCATGTTGTATTTGGATAGATTGAAAAAAGTCTCCACTTCTTATCCATTTGATTTTCTCGATCTTTATGTTGCTGCTGATGACCCGTTTCTGAGAATACTGCTGTTATGCATTTAAGACTGTGAAGCTAGTCCTTGTTTCAGGCTTGTTTCGCTTTTGGGTAGTCCTCAACTAGCCTAGGTAGGAATAAGGAATTCCTAGATTTTAAATTCAAAACTCTTGCTATTTCTCCTGGCTTTTTAAAATTTTTCCAGTGATGTAGTGAGGCTTGTGATTATAAACTGAGCTTGTAACTTGGCATCTGGCACAGAGTATGAGAAAAGTATAAGAAGAACAATCTTGTACTCTAGGTTCCTTAAAGATAATATTTTGCCATAAATATTTTTGTCTTATTTTACTTCTTTGTTTGTTCTAATCAAGTGGGGACTATGTTGCTTAAAACCTTACTCGGCAAAGTGTTCAAGAAGGCTCTTCTCTCCCTTTCCTAATATTGTGATGGGACAGTAGTAAACTAAAGAAGAAGGGCCCTAGGATCTGTAACATCATTGTGAGATTCTGGTGCTAGGAGGTTGTGTCTTCTTATGATGTGTCATAACAACTTGTGAGATAGGGCAGTTTAATTTCAGCTTCCTTAGAAATATGTTGAAAAAAAAAAAGACAAGCAGTGTTTGACAGATACAAAATAATTGTTGATATGGAAACTATTTGTTTCCTCCCCTAGCTTACAATGAAAAATTATAATCGGAATCAGAATATTTTTTATCCCTAAAATTAATGGATCCTTTTGGCTCTCCTCCACCTGTAAGGTGTATGCAGAAGCATCTTAAGCACGTATATGAATTCTGCTTGGCGTGGCTGCCGCGCGCTTACTTATGTCAGGTCCACAGCACAAGTGTTTTCACCAACTTCCATGGCACTGCTTAGAAGAGTAGAGTTACTGCGTGTGAGTATTTGTGGGGTAGGGAGGGAGGGAGGGGGCTGCACTTGACACTAAAAAAACGAAGGCAGCAGATTCCATGCTTTTGGCTGCATATGGAGTTATAAAATGTCTTCTTAACTTGTCCAGCTCTGAGAAATGGTAATCGATTGCAGGGCTGTGAGGGGAAATCAGGCCTTCTAAGATAAAGACAAAAATAGCGCATTCAAATATATTTTAAGAAAGGCATCTCTTCCTTCAAAGAGTAGGTCTGAGTGTGGTTCAAAGAAAGGTAGCAACAATTCTATCAGTTTTGGTTTGTTAACTCTTCACTTGAAACAGACTTAGGAGATCCACCGAATTCGCATTTGAGCAGCGTGCATTTATGTGCCAGGTTAACTTGTAGAGCTTGGAGAATATTTCCCCTCTGCTCTGGAGGTGCTGAGAACGGCGCCTGCACCATCATCTCCTTGTTGCTGCTGTTGCACGTGTGTCTCTAGGTAGCACCCGGTCCAGCCCGGCCGGGAGGGTGAAGCAGGTAATGCTGGCAGTCATATCGACACTGGTTCTTGTTGGATATTGGTTTCTGTGGGCAGAAGGAAGAGCACTTTTGATGACGTTTTTGTTTTTTTTTCTCTTTCTGGCTTGACCATGTCGCTCCATGGTGGGGGGGGTTCGGGGTCACCTGGCCCTGCTCGAAACAGCAGCAGAAAGAAAAAGAGACATTGATTTGTGTCGGGAAAAACTGGAAAATGTGCTCAGGTTACAATCTGGTGCTGCAGAAACTAGAACCCAAGTACATCATTTACAGTAGTTTCTTCTCGAGAGGATAATGGTTTGGGGAATCCATTACATGCTTTTAATGTATGCACTATTACCCTATAATCAGGATTTTTTTTTTTTTTAAAGTTTAAACTCTCCGTATTAGAGTGGGGATGTTGCAGGTTTTTGGAGGAGTTGTGTAGCGTTGGGTATATTTTGAGGTTCTGAGTGAAATGAGTCTTGTGGTTTCAGCTTACTCTGTAACAAAGAGTAATAAGTCTCACACAAACAGCCCACTTCAGTTTTCATAGTTAACTGATGATTTGCTCTGGAAAGACCCAAAATGCTGATACGATGCAGCCTCAAAATGTAGTGTTTTTGTGGGTTTTTTTGTCTTTCTTCAATTTACAGTTCGAATTTTGTTAGAATTTCAGGCATATTGCTGACCTTCAGCTTCCCATCGGCCAGTCAGCTGGGACTGGTGTGGGTCCCTTTCCAGGCACATGGCCACATGTGCTGGGTTTCCATATCCCACCAATTCCACCTTTCTGAAGCTGCCATCCTGGGCCTTAGCACAAATTTTCTCCTGTCTTTTTAGTTGAACAAGAAAATGGTTGCTGTCTTTCCCCTCCCTCCCGTGATTGGCTTCTCATGGTAAGATTTTTGATAGAGCCTGCATTGTGATATGTCCTTGAAGTGCAGTGCTGCAAGGTTTTGTTTTGCTTTGACTTTTTTTTTTCCCTCTTTGTGTTTAGACTTCATTGTATCTATAGCAAAGCAAGGTTGTTGTAGATGGTCTTTTTTGATATTTGCGGTTGGTTTTTTATTTCATTTGTCAAAAATCTCATGTTCAGTAATGAAGGAAAGCTCAGACTCAGGTACTAAACCCTCCAGCTAGTCCTGGAGCGTAGAGACTGCAAAAATAAGGATTGCCCCCGCGAAACAGGTATAAGTTAAATGTTAAATTATCAGCAACATTTTTTTTAAAGGTCCCTGATGGTGAGAGGCTTTTGTTCACAGTCTGGCTAGAGCAAGGCTTACCAGGGCTCTTAAAGGGCAGGGTCCAATTGAGGTACAGAATATAAATTGGGTACTTTCTCTTTAAGTGGATATCAAATCCTAAATAACTTCAGCATGAGACATTGAAAAAAGAGTACCCAACTCTGTGAAGCAAGTGGCTGTTAAGTTTAAAATTTGATAATGGCTGAAGTTCCCTCTCTGGGAAGAAAAAAAAAGAAAAGTCATTTGACTCTTAGTTGGCCATAAAAATGCTGTACAGACCCATTTTTGTCTTAGTTCTCCACTCCCCCCACCATACAGTATTTTCATTGATGGGGAAGTTTCATTTCCTTTATTTATATATTTTTAGTGTGTGTGTGTGTTTGAGGGGTGTGGGGGAGGACAGGAGGGAAGTCTATGTTCTAATTTTTATATTTAAAAGAAAAAAAAATAATGCAAGTGTTTTAAGAAATGGCCTTAAATACATTATCCCCTTTAAACCAAAATGCTGCTGGTAAAATAGTGCATGTTAGGGGACTGGGGGGTTTTGCAACACTTCTGTGTGGGTAGGAGTCCTGTCTGAGTTCCAGTTGTACTAGCAGAAAAGTATTTTTCCCAGTATTGTCATGTTTCACATGCCAAATCAGGACTAGAAATGCCTTTTCCTGGAAGGATCTCTATTTACACTTGGAGGGTTATGCCAATTACAGCTATATTAGCAGGACTTTTTTTTAATATATTACACTTGACCTAAATAGTAGCTTCTTTCATTTTCTTAACAGAACAGATGCTCCAATCCTGGTATGTAGTTTTGAAATGATCAGTGGGGTAAATGCTGCTGCCTTATGGCACAAATGCATATGGGCAGTCTTGCAAGTTTATGGTCTTAAGTGGGTCCTAGTGAAATGAATGCTCTTAGAGCTTTGCGTAAGTTGAAATAGCCCTCTGCTGTGCATGCAGAATTTAATACAATTTATCAGTGAGCAGGAAATACGTTACCAAGTATGTTATTCGTATGTCGTAATATTTTTTTCCTCAAAGAGATCCCATGTACTTGAATTTTTAATACAATTTTTAAATGCTGCAGATTAGGAAATACTGTGTTATAAGTTTGTGAAAGTTTGGAGGCATGAAAGAAGATGCTGTTAATACTCATATTGATCGGAGACTAAAGGTTATTTACTCCTTTGGACAGCGTAGTGGTGCATGAGGAAGGAGCAGGTAAATGAGGCTTCTTTGGCAAGAGTCCGTAGCTGCTGGGTATTGCCAGTGCTTCGGCTCTGCTGCTGCCCTGCCACCCCTTTCTGCTGGTGGAGATGATGTCCTGGTGGTGGATCCTGTTTGTACCAGAAAAAACAAAAAAGCCCAAACAAAACAACAAACCTTGACTAGTAAATAGTGTAATTATTATTTCATAAGGAAATTTGCTAGCTATTTGCTCTTTTTGTGATCTTAAGATTTGCGTTGTTTGCAACAATAGCAGTGTATTAAATAACAAATGGATGCCGACCAGTCTTTAAATGGTTGAGATCTGCCACACGTATGACTACTTAGAAGACCCTGCATAGCTAAACTAAGCTTTCTTTCCCTCAAAATGTAGGCTACCAAAGCCTTGAAATATTTAGGGTATTGACTTAAGAGTTCCTTAAGTTTCTTCCCCAGTGCTTCATTTTGGCCTTCCCCCTGTTTTGTGTTGTCCTGAGCATGACAGCTGGGCTTACCTTGCAGAGAGAGGGTCTTCTTGCGGTTGGCTTCACGCTGCTTCCAGCAGTGAGAGCACTGGGCATTGCACTCTGTCTGGAGGCTGGAAATGTCGATTTGCAATGGCTTCTAGGTTGCAGTGGAAATTCAAATAACCATGAGCTCCGTGGCCATTGCCAGAGCTGTGTCTGCTGAACGCAGGAGCCTGTGGTCACCTGGACCGCAAGTTTCTGTCGTGTGTAGCTCGGCGTTGAGCACAGCAGTTTTGTTGCTGCTTGTACCCCTAATATATTGGGGGGGAAAGGGCGCAAGCAGTTAAAATGCTAACTTGCTGGCTTGCTTTTTGAGTGTTTTTCATTACTTTTCAAAAGCTTGCATTCAGTCTTGCAAAGGAACCCCTGCGTATTTTGATACTCTTTGACCTGCCGTGCAATTTGAATTGAAGCGAAGGTCTCCCACGTGGTTATTTGCATGCATCCTCCTATCTCTGTTTTGTATCTGCAATTTCAGTATGTGCTTCCAGAATGATTTTTGTTCATTTCCAATCATTCTTCAAAGATACCTGGCAAAAGCCAACAGGCTGGTTGTGATTTTACAGCACTAGAAGGTAGACAACTTTGATCTTCTTGTTAAATGAATTTTCTTCATGTGTGGGCTGGGTGTGTAGTGCGTTGATTTAGTTTTTATTGATTAGTGTAAAAACGTGAATTCAGCATCACAGCAATGATGATAAACAAGTACTTGCAGTAATACGAGTTCCTGGCAAAAACAGGGCAGAAAACCATCTCGGAGATTGACGCGCTTTAGTGGCGAGGTGCAGAACCAGGATACTTTTTTATATAAAAGGCTTGGGTAGAGGTGTTTGAAGTTCTAACTTGGCAACACCATTGCTGCGAGCAGTAGCACGCCAAGCAGGGCAGGATGCAGCCTTGTCTGTTGGCATTTGAGTGTCAGAAATGGCATTCTCGCCTCTGTCTGGAAGGCCTTTCCGCCTCCTGATCACGCCGAGATCAGCCAGATTGTAGGAACCAGGTATCTGCTTTGTTGGAGGGCGTCTCTGGACACAAGCAGTGAAGCACTGATGACGTTGCGGTCCTCATCTGCAGTAATGGCCCGCGAACCATCCCCGTGTGTTTCAATAAGCCGGCACGGCAAAGCGTCAGGTACAGAGCAGGGGAGTGGAGGGAGGTTTCTAAGTTAGCAGACAATTTATGTCTGGAAAAGTGAGATTCGTAATCATAACTACGTTAAACCCATATTTCTGAGTATGGTAGGGACGTATCTCCATTTAAGGTGGCAATAATTCCTCTAAGCCAAAATGTTTGCAGAACTGTGGGCAGGCAGCTTCTCCCTCTTTTTTTCCATTGATGCTGTGTGTTGCCACGACTGGAAGAAGCTTCTCAGTGGTGGTGACGAACAGTATGTCTCTGGGTTTTTTCGTCAGCTAAGCTTGTTTTATGCTGTCAGAGTTCAGTAAATCAGTATGAGTTGCATGGATCATGATGAAAAAGTATTGCTGCTGCCTGCCTGTGTTTGATAGAAGTAGAAAATGAGAAGCAGAATTTTTCTGAAGTGAGGAAAAGTGGTCTTTTTAGGACTATGAAATTTTGAAAGAGCTGGTTCGTAATGAACTTTAATACTTTTCTAAAGTTGCTCCTATTAAAATGAAAAAGCATGAATAAGAGAGTATGCCTTGCAGGTAAAACGGAAAAAGGCTTCACCATTTATATGCTTGAAAACCAAAGATGCATTGCAGAGAATGAATTTTACCCTTCATTTTGCTTGTAGTAAAAAATTAGTCTTTGAAGTTAAAAACAGGTTTAGATTTAAAGAAATAATATGCCCAAAAAGGGAGGTGCACAGAAAAAAAGACATGGGTAAGTGCTGTTTTGTTAATGAAAAGAACATGAGTTAGGCCAAATGTGACTACCTGCGTAGTAAGGTATTGCTTAACATGAGCAGGGATGAAAAAATAAGGTCCTAGCAGACTTTTATTTCAACAATTTCCAACTTTCTGAATGTATTTTAATCTGGATGTTGAATGCACGTATATAAACAATAGACTAATACCGCAGAATTACGATAATTTATGAAAGTGATACTTTCATGCTGGAAGTCTGTCAGCGTACAATCCCTGGGGTAACTACTCGATCGTTAGTTAAAGTAGGGGTTCATTAAAATAACATGGCCTCATCTGGTTTTAAAGAATAGCTCTGAGCCAGTAGGCGATGGTCCAAAACTAGTAAGGTTGCAGTGCAGACAGTGTGGCAATGGCGCGTAGATTACTACATAAAGCTGGTTGATGGAAAGGCTTCCATTGGATTAAGGGTGCTCAGTGTTGGGCCAAATTTGTCAATTTTTAGTCATCTGTAGCCTGCTCATATTGTAGTCAGCTGAACTACCTGTGTGACTGTTTGAAAGAAGGTACAGGGTTGGGTCTGTATATGAACGCAGCTCTTTGCTGTAATTATGTTACTGTGTAATAATTGTATTGTTCTGGTTGAAGGATTGTAATTACCAAGTGGATGATAGGCTTCAATTAAGTAAAGAAAACCCTTACATTTAAGCCCCACGCTATGCTTAGCATAAACAGCTTTTTTTTTTTTTTTTTAGGTAGAACTTTTACTTTCAGGTTATTTCTGGAAAATCCGTACTGCTAATTACGTAAATTGAAAGAAAAAAAAAAAAAGAGAACAAAAGAGCAGAGCATCTTATTTTAGGCTTCAGCAAATGCGAGGTCATAAATGGCCATTCCAGCTATCTATAGTGTTTGCCTGCGTTGTTCTGCTAATGCTTTTGTTACCAGTAAACCGGATCAGTTAAACTGGGCATTTATTGCAGGCTTTGTGCGATCAGATTGCCAAATGTTGGAGCTGGGCAGTTTTTCCAGTAGCAGGGTCAGCTTGTGCCCACTCAAGAGCCCCTTCTTGGAGGGCTCCATCCTTGTATATGCAGAAGTTTCTTGCTGAAAGAAAACGTAGGTTTGTTTTGGTTTTGTGTGTTTTTTGGTCTGTTTGTTTGTTTTTATGCTGCCGTGTAGGCAAGTCTGTGTTTTTTAGGTCAATCCTGTACAACAGCAGTGAGTTTTTGTACCTGCGCCTATTGCCTATTAAGGCAATAAGAAGCTCTCCTTGAATGAAGGGAAGGCAGATTTCAGATCTGCCGGCAGATCAGAGAGAGGGGAGAACGGCAGAAGCGGCGTGCGAGTGAATGAACGAACTTTCAAGCTGACTCAGTGATACACGTACAGTATACGCTGTAAAGATTAGTCACTGCTTACTGTAAATCTTCCTTTATGGTGCTTGGTGCGTGTGCCTCTATCAAGCCGCAGTTAGTGAGCTTTGTAGACTGGCAGTGCAGGCGAACCTTGTTTCCACAGTATTTTCCCATTGAACAAGAACAACAAAACGCGGGGAAACCTGAAGACTTGTAAATTACTGAGCTGGAGGCAAAAGAAATGTTTTCCTTATCTCGTGGTGCTGCTATCTTAATCTGGGAAACTAGTAGGAAAGTGAATAAATTATGCAACAACTTTTTTTCTATTATTTAGAAACCTGTGCTTACATGTTATTAGTGCTGTTCTGCCCTGTCCTGCGCAGGTTGGTTTGATTTGTGTGGTGGTTGGTGGTTTTTTTTTTTTCATTAGGTAGTTTTCAAGCTGCGTTTGTGTAAAACACCGATTTACATGATGGTAACAGAATAAGAATTAGAGGGAAGGATATTCATCTGTTGAAAAAACTATTTTCATTTGCCAAGCAGAAACTTCAGGAAAATTACCCTCCAGGTTGAATTTTCTCATAAATGTTCTCAAGTTCTAAACTTATTTACTGGCATAATAGGTATGCATAGCACTTGAGGCAAAGTTTGTATTAAGGAGTTACTTTTTTGGGGAAAAAGTTAGGTTGTTTTTTAAGTTAATGTATTTTTTTAAATGGTAAAGTGAATCTGCAGCCTCTTCTGAGTTACCCAAATTCAATAAGTTGGTGGTTTGGGGTGTTGGTTTTTTTTTTCGCTTTTTGTGCTTTCGGACTTTTCTTTCGGTGGTTTCTTCTCTGTTCGGCTGAAGTTTATTTTTTTTGTTAATTTAGCTGGGTGTCTTTTATAATTCTTAGATGCCCTTTCTCTCAGATATTCACCTGTTTTCCTTGGCTTGTTCAATCTCTCTGTAGAGAATCGTTAATTTCAGCCACAATCGTACCAACAATCCTTTTGATTTTTTACAGCAATTTTTTTTTTTTAATAGATTGTTTAAAATTGCTTCCTCCAAAAAAACAAAAAACCAAACCAAACCGAACCCCAAAGACGTTGTTGAAGAGTGAGAAGCAGGCTGTGCTGGCAGGGCTGGGTGGGACGGTGCGGGGGCTGCGTGCCTGCACAAGTGGTTTGGCTCGATCCTCTCCCAGCGAGCCGGTCCCGTCGTAGGCTTCGAGTCCTCTAAAGTGCAGGAACGAAGGCTGAAAACGTTATTAAGTTTTTTGGGTTATCTCACACTGCTTATTTGAAATGGAGGCCAAGCGATTTACATATCTTTGTATCTTGGATCTGAAAAAAAAGATTTTTTTTTTTTTTTTTTTTGCTAGCCGGCGTGTGGAAATGACATCACAGCTTATGTCAGCCATGCTAAACTCAGAGGTTTTTCTCCTCCCTGTTGGGTTATTAACTGAATATTAGCTCTGTCCTGTGAGTCTTCCTTCACTGATTGTGCCACAGTGATAACTTCATTGTAAATGCTCTGAATTTTGTATGATGAAGAGAAGCAAAGACGTCCTCCAAAGCCTTTTGAAATCGATGGGAACGTAATTCATTTCCTTGCCTGGATGAGCCCCTAAACACCGTGTTTTTTTCCCGGGATCGCTGATGCGGCACAAGCCAGCGAGGGCTGCCATTGTTTTTTAATTTCTATCTGGTGAGCGGGCCTGGAGTTTGCTGCGGCCCATCGACGCCCGGGTACATCCCCGGTTAAAACTTCCCACCCTTGTGAGACCAAGCGGGTTTTTGAACTAGAGCTTTTAGGTCGTGCCTGCGTGTCCTGTATGCAAAGCTGAGCTGCCTTGTCTCTACCCAAAACACCAAGGTTTTGGGGCTGGGGTTGACGCTGGGGCTGCAGCTGCGGCAAGGTGTGAAATGGAGGCATGGGGGTTTCCTGTGACAGCCCGAGGAGCTGGGAGGAGGGAAACAGAAATCAAATTAAAGTTGACATTTTGAAAAGTTGATTGCTGCCTTTTTTTAATCATAAAGCGATTTTTAAAGTCAGTCACGTCCCAGAGGAAAAATAAATACCTTGAGAAATGAGAAGGGGGAAATGTGATGTCGAATTTATGCATTTGAAAGTACCAGGCTTGGTACTCTGGTGGTTGTGGTACCAAATGTGCACAGAGACAAAGCAGAAAGATGACTATCGTCCTGACTCTCCTCTTGCTAGATTTCCGGCTGTAGTGTTCTATATGCAGAAAGTTTTTATTTATCCGTACTATTTTGGGAGGTCCGAGGCAGTGGTGAAGGGTCTGATCACAAGTACTTAAAAAAAAAATACAGCTAAACAAGCCTACCCGTCACCGCAATGGACCTGGAGAGGTTTCCCTTCTTGTCCTGTGCCCCATCAACCTTGCTCTGACCTGGGAGGAAGGTGAGGAGGCCTCCGGGCACTTTCTGCGGAAAGGCCTGCAGGAACAGCTTTGAATCGGGCTCCTGCCATGCAAAAGCTACGGACAGCCATTCCCACACGTGTTGTTTTTTGTCATTTAATGTATCTTCTGGCTCAGCTCTTCCTCTGTAGCTGTGGAGGCGAAGGGGTGGAAGGGGAGGTACTGAGGGATGCCCTGGAAGGGCACGTTTTGGTGTTACCCTGTGTGTGTGTTGGAGCAAGAGGTGCTCGTGCACGTTGTGGAGGTGGCCCATCAGAAAACTCTGTTGGAATGACTTGTTCCTTTTAGAGCTTGCGAGGAGCACTTCATCACTGTAGTTATTTGTACAGCCATATGCTATTCTTTTTTCTTACATATGTTCTCTGATAATTGTCAGTAGCAGGTGCCTGCGAGCCAAGGCGGAGTGGTATTTAAAAATCAGACTTTTAACGGCAATAAAGGATTGTGTGAGTTTAGTGTAAGGTTGAAACTGTTGGCGTCTGAAGGTCACGTTCCTTGCAGAGCAACAGCAGAGTCGGTAGCAGTGCTTGTCCTCCAGCTCCACAGTTCAGCTGCAGAGGTGTGACCCTGGAGAAGGAGTCAGTAGGTCTGGTTATGGGTCTGTACATCTGGTTTGGCTGAGTCAAGGAAAAAGCACCATCCCTTCTGATGTGTGCACCAGCCTGCAGGAACTGTATTGGACGTGTGTTGCACCTCGCTTGGTGACTTAGGTAGTGTGGGCTGGTGGGAGATGTGACACAAAATCTCTAGTTTGGTTTCTTCCGCTCTTGACCCCATCTTTCCCTGTATGTTTGTTGAGCATCCTGAGCTGTTCTGGTTTTATTGCTGGTTGCTGTTGCATTGTATGTGTATTAGGTCCCTGTTGGTTACTACTGTGGTAGGAATTGTTGACCTTGCATCTCCCTCCATCATCTGCAGAACAACTGCCAAGAGGAAGATGTGGGAGGGACTTGTAGTCACTCCGGACTTGGAACAATGTAATTGTCCACTGAAAATCATTTTGGGGCATTACATGGTCAAAATCCCCCAGTATCTATGATGCTACTGCCACATCATCTTCACATCCCCACAAATAGCTCTCTGAATTGCCATTCCTTCTGCCCATCAGTTAGGGAACTTAGAGCTGGGTGTAACAGATTTCTAGGAGACCAACAATTCAGAAGTATATTGCATTTTAAAGTGTCAGGGAAGACATAATGCCTCTAATGTGTGGTGTGTTTTTTGTTTGTTTGTTTTTTAATTTCTGTTAAAGAACTAGTAAAATATAGAGCACATATGGAAATGGCAGACGTTCTTGGGGTTTGAATTTTTTTTCGTTGCCCTTGTTTCTAAAATTAAGCACACAGGAGTTTGTAAGATCCTGCAAAGAATTCAAATGATACTGCACAGTCATGTGTTCGTGGAATCTTCTTAATCTAGTCATATATACCTAAGGAACAGATCCAGATCTAAAAAATAATACATTGCAGTAAGGAGACACAAACCAAATAGGATAAAGACAAAATACTGCTAAATACCTATGATTGTACTTTTAAGTTTAGGTTTTGCTGACAGCATTCTGTTGTGTTTGTTATTATTCATTAATATTTTGGTTATCCTTCATGTTCTTCCCTGTACAAGAAAGTAGCCTGTGGAATCAGCTGCTCTGCAGATCCCTTGCAAAATGTTGGTAACTGAAAATTGGATCACACGACCACAGTAGGTCCCTCGCTGTGTCAGAAAACCGACAGTGTCTTTCTCGTGTGGGAGGGTTGTGAATCCATTACACTTGTGTCCGTGCACACGGGTAGTGAGTTGTTTTGTTTTTTTTGCCACCGTAGTATGTTTCTGAGGTGGGTTGCAGGAGGAGTAGTGATTTCACAGCTTCACCGCAAGCGCACTTGCTGATGTTCACACGGGCAGAGCTGGTTGCAGAGTTTGGGTCAGCAGGACAGCATCCTGATGAGCTGTCTGGTGCAGGACCCCGTAAGACCAGCTAACAGTATTAACTTATGCTAGCCTTAGCTATATTTACCATAAAAGCTTTCTTGAATGGTTTTACTTTGTCACCTCCAGAACCTAGACCTTGAATTGCAAAACTTTTTGAGATAATTTTAATAGCATGTCCCACACCACTTCGGAGTAAAGACTACTCAAGTCAGTCACTGAAGTCAAGTTCAAAAGATGTACAGCACGCAAGATAACTGTATATGATATTCTTTTAATTGTTTTTGACAATAAATTTAATAAAGGGGTCTTGAGATATATATACACACACACGCACAGAGAATACCGATCTGAAAAGCAATGAACAGAAGCATATATGCATTATATTGGAATTGTTTTCCCTTGGGGGTTTTGTTATTGTTGTCCCTTTCACGAATTCTGAACCTGTAATTTTTCATGTGCTGTTCTTTGGCCCTCTCTGCCAGAGAGGCTCAATCTATCATGTTAAAAAAAATCAATAAAAACTCTAGAGGTTTATTTATAAAGTAGAGCATGGAGAGAGGGTGCAAAAATTCCATTAAAATGGCAGTTTAGTGCTAGTTACATCTCTTTGGGACTAAGCTCCAATATTTTAAACTATTAAAATTGTTACAAGAGTGCTTTTAAGGTACCACAAATCACAGTAGAGCTTTCTAGTTGAAACTTGCCTTTATACAGTCTACTAGAATTCAGCTTATATATGTTTTTGGAATGTCTGCTGCCCTCAAACACCATTTTAACGTGCATTTTAATGCTTTATTATAATTAATAATCTTACAGGTTTATGCTGAAGTGAAAATACGTGGATGTAAGCATTCAAAATTTATTTTCCTTCAGAGGCAGGAGTATATGCATGCCTTTGTGCAGGTGCAGCTCTCTGAGCAAATCAATTATTTCTGAGAGGTCTATAGGCTTCTAATGTAATTAATGAGGATTGCCTGGCTTGGCACATGATACTTCGTTAGAGGAACTTACAAATTCAGGTGGCTGTAGGTTATTTTATGACTTAGCAATTTTCACCAGTGATGTGATGGTCATCTGCTCCATCATCCCTGTTGAAATAAATAAACATGTCCCTCTCCTCATAAATGTGGTGTTAGAGAGTTTATGGGATAGTATCTATATTAAACCTCTCAAATACCAGAAGCAGTGTATCCGAACTGTAAGCTTCGCCTCCACCCAGTGTCTTTCTGACCTGTTTTAATAGCTAAAGAAGATTGATCTTGAAACTGTTGAGTTTTAAATACAAACAGCATTATACGGTTTTGTGTCATCTTTTAACCTGGGACAATAATTGCTTCTAATGGAAATACCCTTTATTTACTTCCAAAAATGTCCAGGGGAAAAAGAAAAGTGAGCTCTTATTGGGGCAAGAAACAGCCTATGTGTTGTGGGGTTTGGTTTATGGTCTCTGGAAGTGCGTAGAGCTTGAAAGATGAGGAAACTGCGTGAAACTGAACCAAAACCGGGCTTTTCCACCTTCAGGAGATTCCAACTCGCCAAACGTTTGTGTGTGGTATAAATATGTCCTTTGTCACACAATTGTATCCCTGCATGCAACTGAATAACCCAATCCATCATTCCTACATTATCCGTCCATCAGTTTTTCCTTTTCTTACTAATTCACAGCCTAGTTCTACCTTCTTGCCATCACTGCTTGTGTACATTTTCCCCTTTCCTTGCTGTATAAAGTTAGAGTAAATAATAGTCCCAGAAACCTTTAAAAAAGCAAAGCTATTAAAAAGGACCTTTCACTGTTAATTAACATTTGAAGTTTCCTAGAAACTGAACTAGCCTGTGTAATTACCGTGTGGTTAAAAAAACAGTGGAAAATTCATAGTAGTGTTTGGAAAGTGGGGACTTATATTACAGAGCTCTGACCAGAAATGATAAAAATAAGCAAGTTATATTGATGAGGATAAAGTAGAAGAATATCAGCTGTGAGGGTGGAGTTCCATGTGGAGCCTTTATAGTCTGGAGCCACCAATCCACCACAAACTGGGGTTGTAAGTGGGTTAATTGGGTTTGGCCAAATTGTGATTGTCTCCAGCTGAGGTTGGCATCCCTGCTGGGGGCTTTTCTGCCTGGGCCCTCTCCATCCTCTTCCTCCTGGGTGCACCATGGCTTAGGAAGGAGCAAGTTGGCTCCATTGCTTGTTGCTGTGCAGTGTTGCGGTGGTTGGACCTATGGAAAAAGCCATGAGGTAGGGAGGGAAGCTGGGTGGGAGTTGTGGGAAGAGGCAAGTGAGAGAAAGCAATGCAGGCTTAGAGTGTTAGGCTGAGGTCTTTGGAAGGCATTTGTTAGGTCAGTGGTGTGGAGGTCGCTGGAGGTAATTTAGGAATTGTGATACCTTTGGAGGAAAATGAGGGCCTCCTCTCCTTCAGCCGCCCTGCAGCCCTCAGAGCCGTTATGGAAGTTACTCCCTGGCTACGTCTCCGTTGGCGGAGCAGCTGTCTGCTGAGCTTTCTCTCCGTGACTCAGTTCACTCGTTCCTGTTTCTCCTCCTGCTCTCTGAGGTAGGCATCTTGGCCTGGGAACAGGCCTTTCTGCATGTCCCGGGGCATCTTTTGTGTTCCTTTGTTGTTCCGTGTGAGAGATGTGGAAGCGTGTGATTTTTATGAAATGTTTCTACTAGTATATGTCTGCTGGGCCCTATGTATGGCAACATGTGGTGCAATCCTCTGGGGGTGTGCTAGGACTGGGTCCTCTCTCAGTAAGAGCTGCTCCTTTCACAGAATCACAGAATGTCAGGGATTGTAAGGAAACTCAAAAGATCATTTGGTCCAATCCCCCTGCTGGAGCAGGAACCCCCAGATGAGGTTACACAGGGAGGTGTCCAGGTGGGTTTTGAATGTCTCCAGAGAAGGAGACTCCACAACTTCCCTGCTCAGCTCCTCATCTCTCAGCAGGCAGGGCTAGGTCCTGGGTTGCTGTCACTCCTTTTCTTTCCATGCCTGCCTTGGTAGTGTCTCTGCTCTTGTTGGTGGGACATGTGGGGCCTGTTGGCTGCAGAGAGTCTCCGAGACCCAAACCCCTGCTATCTGTGAAGTATGGTCGTGTTGGAAAGCTGGGCAGGTCTGGCACGGTACTAGGACAAGCGAAGTGGCCTCTTACCTCCTTGCCTGTGACTTTGACCTTTTGCAGGTAGTGTAATTTTTGTTGTTGAGCATTGACTGGTTTTGGTGGTGTCCTTGAAGACAGCAGGGTTGCAAGGCGTGCACGGGTGGCACCACCAACAGCTGGCACGTACTTTGTGTAGTAGGTAAAATCTGATGGATTAGAGCTGAACAGCTCTGACGTAGCTCGGGGTCATCTCCAAAATAAAGCTGCTAAGGTTTCTCAAAGGGGTACTTGCTGATAGCTTTAGCTTGTAAAATTTTGGGGGGAAGAGCGCTGCCTTTTGCCAGCTCCCTGTGGGGTGAATCCTGTCGGACACTTGGATTTCACTGTACCGTCTGTGCCGGGGTTGGGGCACGGGCCAGCTGCTAAGGTAATCACCTGTTCTACCCAGGCCGTTTTGTCTATTATGGTGGTTTGGGGCATGATGTCCCCTTTTATGTGGGAGGGGAGGAAAAAAAAAAAAGGAGCTTTATTTGTAGATTTGCCATAGGGAAGAGGTGATGTAGTTTAGGCTGTTCTGTGTTTTTTACGGGTTCTGATGACCTTCCTAAGCTAAATAGGTGCCATGAAAAGCACCGTTCGTCTGGAGGTCCAATGCCTGACACGTTTGTGGTCTTATGTTTGGAGCAGCTGTTCTCTGAGACCTTTCCAAGAAATCACCATTTAACCAAACTGGTGTAACCGTGTGTTTTTGGCTTTGAGGAGTTTTCCCACTAAATCTGTTGGCCTCGCCCCTTCTCCAGGTTGTGCATGAACACCAGGATTCTGCATCCTGTGCCTGGGGTTGAGCCCACAGTAAGTGAGGAAGAACTCTCTGGCCTCTTCTGAATTTTATTTTATTTTTTTTGGCGGAAGAGAGGAAGTGGTAGATACCAGTCTTCCTCTCTCACACATCCTTCCACGCGTATCTTGGTGGTGGCCACCCAAACTGTCCCCTAGAGATGCTACTCTACCATGACTGATTTCCTAGCTTTTATTTTGAAAACGCAGTCGTCAAAGTTGCGCAGATCGGCTGGGGCAAGTTCTAGCCTCTTGTATATAAAAACCTAGAAAGGCATAACTTCTGGGAAGAGGTGTTGGAGATAGGTTGGTGTGCTGTTGTCTGAGGGTTGTGTGTTGGGTTTTTTTGTTTGTTCTGTTTGTTTTTTGTATTTTGTGATTTGAACAAAGGGAGGGCAGTGGTGAATGTTGAGGATGTTAATAATTGAATTGGTGTACCTTGATTTCAAGTTACCTTGATTTAACGGTGTGCCTTGATTTCAATTTTAGTCGAGACTAAATGCAGTGGAAGTAGTAGATGCAAACTCTTCCAGGTACAAAGACTAACCAAGGCTGTAATTGTTAAAAACTTACACCGTTAATTATAGTGCCATAAAAGCTCTGAGTCTAATGAGATGATCCACTCGTGTAATAAACATTGCCTTCCAACCCAAACCATTCTGTGTTTCTGTGTATGTCTTTCCTCTGCCGTTTATACAAATATTTTTGTTGGTAGTGTTTTGTGGACCGTGCTACTTATGTGACTGTGTGTGTTAAACATAACTCTGTTGATTAAACTTCCTTGAAGAAATATTTTAACTAATAGATGTACGAGCATGTGAATTTAGCTAATTCTTTTTGCATTGTTTTCCCAGCTATAAAAATGTTCCGGTTAAGGAAAATATTAACTTTTCTCTGCAAGTAAGTGCTACTGTAGGGAGAAGGTTTTGTGTTTTCTTGTGTTGTGTGCTTTTTCTTTGGGAAATGTGTGTGTTTTAAAGAAGAATGCTAACTGAATAAACATCCTTGCTTGAAGTATTGGTGATTTGGTAATGTAAGGTCAGATATTTATATTACTTAAATTTATTGTGTGCCATTTGTTTGAAAACAAATTCTAATATGCATTTTGTGTATATATACCACTGCAGGTGTTGTAAAATACAAAGTACAGAGTAGAACAACAAAAAATAAGCTTCTGTTGTAGTAGATGCAGTGAATTAACTGAGATGCCTGGGGAAGCAAATTTAGAAAGACAGGCATTAAGACAGGGCCCTCCTTTATCTGAGAAATTCAGAAGTTGGGAATCGGCTAGAATTACATTTTTAAGGCTAGTACAGTTTCAGTATATGAAAAACATTTTTAGCAGATTTTCCATTTATTGGCGGAGCTATAAATAAATTTAGAATAATTTTAGTGAGCTCCACGGAGTTTCTGCAGATCAGCAGGAGCCCAGCAGCTCTCGGACTCTGGCCTCACTTCCTCCTCGGCTGGAAAAGCCAACCCAGTTCTTAAAAACTGAGGGGGAAACTGGCTGGGCATTAATCTTACGTAACTGGGTTCTTTTTGTTTGTGTGGTGTGTATTTTTTTTTAATTAAAAACTTTTTTTTTTAAAAAAACATATTGTTTCCTAGGAATGCTGGGAGATATGGGTAACTAAGGAGCTTCCTGTTACCAGTCTTAGGCCCAGCGTTTGACTCCAAAAAAGCAAAATACAGCCCCCCACATTCCCCCAGGCTCTCAGAAGCGCCCCTAGCCCAGGAGCCGAGCTCTGCTCTCCTGCAGCCACCACAGCCTGGGCGCCCCTGGAGGGGGCTGGGGCACAAAAAGTTTAGAAGTTTAGTGAACGAAGGAAGGGGGAAAATGAAGTTCACACTGTTTCCGTGTGGGAACCGAGAGAGAAGCAACAGGGTGGGCCATATGTTAGTCTAAGGATAGGGTTGTGAACTTCCTTGGATGGTACAAACCTGGCTTTTTCTGCAGGAAGCTGCTTTTAGGTTGCCTGACTTTTTAGGAATTGGTTGATATTATTGAATCTTACGGAAAAGTGAGTCAGTCAGTTACCTAAAATAACATTTTTGTTAAAGCCTTTCCCTAGTGCAAAATATTTGAAGTGTTTTGGTTTGGTTTTTTAACCTTCTTCTTTTTTTTTTTTTTTTTCCTTTCCTGTTCTTCCCTCTTCTTTGAAATTGTCTCAAAGATTTGACGGCAAGCTGTGAAATGGTTGTGACACTCACTATCTTGACTTAAGCCTGTATCAAGATTCCACTCCAGGGAGTGCAATCGTGCGATAAGTGCCACTAGTCAAACATGTCTTAATTGCTGCATACTCGATTTAGATGCTTTCTGGGGCCTTCTCCTAGCAGGGCTTTGCAGGATCACGACTATGAATTAGTTTCTCTGTACGCTGGCAGTGACCCCCATCTGAACAGGGTAAAGAAAAAGAGTAGCATGTGTGTTGGTAGAGACATGGCAAGTAAGAGGGCAGTTCACCTTTTATTTTAACTCCTGGCAGGGCAGATTTTATTGAATTGCTGTTAAAAAAGGCTTGGTGAGATGCAAACTGGACTTACTCCAGCACTGGAGTGCTGCGGTGCCCATCCCGTGTTTCTTGGGTTAAGAAAAGTGAAGCGGGACAGCAGGAAGGGAGGATGTAAACTGTGCTTACTTCTTGGCAGCAGCAGGAAAATAATGACATCACCGGGTTTCCAAACTTTGAACAATCTTTAATTTGTGTAGCCATTTTCATCATATCTATTTCATGAAGAAAAATGTATATATTCCACAGTGCTTCATGTTATATGTCACATTCTTAACTTTTGGCAGTGGTGGCTTATATAGACATCGTAACTACTTTGAAATGGTGTTTATTTGATTACAAACCTGATTAGCTGGGAGGGAAAGGAAAATACAAGTTTTAATAACAACAAGTACTTGGTGATATATTTTCTTTTTTTTTTTTTTTAATGTCCATTTAAATATCTTCTCCTTTCTTTTATTTCTTTTTGTGTGGTCTGTGCATGTTATCCACTGAAAAAGTAGTATATAAGACAGTTGTAATTCAGCATTTTGTGTAGTAATTCATTTCAGAAAAGAAGGACTGTGAAACTTCTAATAAAAAGTTAAGAAAAAAGAAAGTTCTAAAAGTTCTGCCTCTGGAATTTCGCTTTTTTTCTTCTGGAATTTTTACTTGTTGGTGTAATTACTTTCAAGAGGTTCTGCTTCTTTCAGGAAAAAAAAAATGATGCTTAGTGAATATCATGGGATCATACAGAAGCCTCTGTAGGATGTGTACTGACCTACCTAAGAAACCCAAGAGAGATAATTACAACCTTTCTTAATCTACATTTAAATGCACTTTGCAAATGGTTTTCCATGCAAAGAATATGAACCAGTTACGTTTTGGAATCTATACCTATATGGAAAACTGACTGTTAAAGAGCTGCCTATTTCAGGCTATTTTTGATGATTTCCAGATTAAAATATATATATAGAGAGAGAAAGAGAGTGAGCGAGCGCATATTAAATTATTAGGCATCTTTACTAGAGCGTAAGGAAGATTTATGCTGTAATAAAATATTGCTGCAACCCATTTTAGAACTTGACAAATCTGGTTTTATAGGGCTGAATTATAAGGGATACCTCATTATTTGAGAGGAAAACTTTTTTAATTGTTATTTTTGGCACCCCGGTCTCCTCTTCGGTTGGGCTGTGCTCTGTAGGAGCTGCTTTGGGCAAGATGTCTCAGCTGGTCCTTTTTCAAGGGAGCTGTGCAGGATGAAGTCATAATTAAGGATCACATCCTGGCAAGCCTTTCTTACCGCATGTAGTCGCTGGTTTCTAGTTAAATTCTTGCAGTCCTCATTGCTCCTCTGGGTCAGAAATGTAGGTCTTCTTAAAAGCACAGACTTTTACTTTATTGACAGATATTCCTTATTGATAGTGTATATCAGATATTGCCTACTGATATTGTATATCAGATACTGTATATGCAGTATCAGTAGCTATACAAAATTGAGCTACACCAAAATTTCATGTATGCTGCCTTTTTTTTTTTTAAGTCTCTATTCCTTCCTTCTGCATACAGACCTCTTGATTGCATCTCGCTTTTAGCTCAGAGCATGCTCTTGTGCAATGTATTTGGAGTACAACCTGGCATTAGGACTTGCAGCAGACAATAGGGAACATCACAAAAAAATAAATACTCAATTTAAGAAGTCTGCCTCAAGTTTTGAGTAGCAAATACATCTTTGACCATCTTGAGATTGCTTGTGATATTCCTATGTTAGAATCGCAGAATCATTTCAGTTGGAAGAGACCCTGAGGATCATCGAGTCCAACCATAGCCTAACTCTAGCACTGAGCCATGTCCCTAAGAACCTTGTCTGAACGCCTTTTAAACCCCTCCAGGGATGGTGACTCCACCACTTCCCTGGGCAGCCTGTTCCAGTGCCTGACAGCCCTTTCCGTGAAGAATTTTTTCCTAATATCCAATCTAAACCTCCCCTGGCACAACTCGAGGCCATTTCTTGTCCTGTCACTTGCTACTTGGGAGAAGAGCGCAACCCTCTCCATGCTACAACCTCCTGTCAGGCAGTTGTAGACAGTGATAAGGTCTCCCCTCAGCCTCCTTTTCTCCAGGCTGAACAGCCACAGCTCCCTCCACCTGTTGCTGTTCACAGGCTCTCAGTTGAGAAACAAATCCGGGAGCAAGCTTAAGTTTGTGCATTCGATTCAACTGAAGAGCAAATTCTAGCTAGAAATAGTATTTCTTTATAGGATGATGAGTTTCTTGTGTGCAGACTTTGTTTTACCCGCTGTCCTGGCATGCAAAGTGATTGATCTTAAGCAAATTACATATGTTTGTAACTACAACCATGTATGTGCATGTAGGGGAGCATGTGACAAAAGAAAACAAAAACGCAGGGTTTGAGCTCAGCTGGTAAATCTTTTGGGAACCTTTTCTCCTCATTCCTTGGCTTCTCCCAGTGCCGCCTGTGCATTACCTGGGCCCATGGCTCCACAGGCGCTTTCCCATGTGCTGTGCCTGCCACGTCGGAGGAGTGAGGCATTGCTGGATGGCTTATGTGGTCAGGTACAAGGAACAGATGGAGTGTTTACATTTAGGAGACTCTTATACTGAATACTTAAAATGACTTACTGCTAAGGACTGCTTTTAGAGTTTAAGAAGAGTCGCAGTTTGGTGTGTGTTAAAAGTGCACTGTGTTATGTGCTTAGCTTCAATCGTGAACCATTTGCTGCATTTTAGTGAGTCTGATGTTTAGTCTTTGCCCCCATGTTTAGACATCGGTAGCCAAGTGTTTTGCCTCGATGTGTAGACTCAAGTTGCACTATTTTCTGATGTAGTCATCAGATCAAATTATTTATAAAATGAGGACATCCTTTTGGATTTCATTTGTAAACAGTCTTAGATTTGTGCACAGGCAGAGAGATTCTTGTCTGTTTATGCACAGTTGAAGCCCAAATATTAATAAATACTAATGTTAATGGTGGTTCCCCCCCCCCCCCCAGTCTTCATTTAAGTTTTCCCTTTAAGGCTCAGATTTCTTCTCTAGATTACCCAGAGAAAAACTTTCACCTTGCCCTTGATCAAGTTACTAGTTGCAGTATGTGTCTGCTACAGTGATTTATCATGAATTAGGATAAGCAAGTGAACCCTTTCAGAGTGGTTCCTACTGGGCAGGTATTAGTGTAATCGAAACCGTGGCTGCAATTGCTGGCGCGTGTGTTTGAGGGTAGGATCTGCCGTCTTCAGGCAATATGATGACTCCAGGTTTGTTAATTTTGGAATTAATGGTGAGAGCTGGAACCCTGCTGTCAGCCCACTGAGGTGCCGTTTAATATTTGCTTGGAGCTGAGTTGGTGTTGGACTTTGCTGCTTATTTGTGAGGCATCTCAACAGGCAACGAAGTCCTCATCTTGTAGTAGGGATTTGGAGGTGGTGGGGAGGGACTCCTGAGATGAGGGGTGGCTGGTGTTGCCTCAGGCCCTTGCAGCAGGAAGACACTCAGTTTTGCTTTCTCTGCTGCATCTGCCCATCGGAGCGGCTGCCTTCGGCTGGAAGGGGAGGTGGGAAAGGAAGAAGCAGGATGCTGTAAATCAGGGGCTGAGAAACGTGCTTTTTACGTAGGTTTTAAAGTTTTTAGGGGAGACCTTATTGTGGCCTTCAGCTTCCTCACAAGGGGAGGTGGAGGGACAGGCACCGAACCCTTCTTTTTAGGGACTGATGACAGAACCTGAGGGAATGGCAGGAAAATGTGCCAGGAGAGGTTCAGTTTGGACATTAGGAAAAGGTTCTTCAGCCAGAGGGTGCTGGACACTGGAACAGGCTCC
>VWYH01006479.1:170684-201123 GCA_013399365.1 Pampusana beccarii
TTGGTGGGGCTGTTTGGTTTGGGTGTTTGTTTTGTTTTGTTGTTTTTTTTTTTTTTTTTTTTTTTTGGCTTTTTTAAAGGAAACTTTAAACCTCCTCTTAGCCAATGACAGCCAGGTTTGCAAATCAAAATGAAATCTGGGCACAGCACTGCACTTGAGTGAGCTGTGCTAATCTGAGACGAGCTTCTGTTTCCTGCTTAGAGCCTCCCCCTGTGCTCTCCTTTGGTGCGTGTACAGCACTGGGTGCTGACAGACACCTTTGAGGCACGAATCAGTTAAAGAAGTGTGTGCGTGTGGTGGTGACTGCTCCAACCTCCATATTTCATCTGCTTGTTGGCTACCTACTCTGTGGTTAGGGAGTAGCTGTGTGGAGTCAGGTAGGCTACAGAGGAGTCCTGCGTCTGGGAATTAACATCCAGAACAGAGTGGCCTTGGGTCTTTTTTGTGTGTTCCTGGGATCAGACAAAAAAAAATGTAATCTGCCAATAAAAGTACTCCCCGCGAGGAGTCGTACAGTACAAGCAGTCTGTGAGCAGAATATTTTAGGTGGTGGGTGTGTAGAACTGATACAATCCTGAGTAGGCCAGCTCTGCAGTTTGCATGCAGACAGCCCCTTAAAGACCCTGTGGTCTCGTCTTCCACCAGCAACTCAATGACTATCACTTTCCTTACAGTAAGAAAACCGATAGAGAAGAGAATTTGCCATCAGTTTTCTCTCTCTCTCTCTACGTTTTTTCCAAGCAGTTTGGCCTCCACAAATTGTACAGCCTCCCTTTTCTCTGCGTGGGAGAGTACAGACTGCTGCTGGAGGCAAGGAGAGATGAACATTCATCTGTTCTCTCCTTGCTCTCTTTTCCATCCTGTGGGCATGGGGATTTATGCATGTGCTGCTCCTTGGAGGAGCATTTCTACTCATTGCCTTGATGAGAAGGCCACAGAGATGCCGGTGAGGTGGTGTGAATTTCTTGTTAATGTTTAAATAGGCACACAAAAAAGCTGATTGCCATGGCTCCCTGAGAGAGGTCAGAGAGGAAGATGGAAGGACCAGCATAAGCCTTAGGTTGCTCACTTGCGAAGAGATCTCCTTTTCCAGACTCCACGCCTATTGAGGGCTCCTCACTGTGGTCTTTCTTGAAAAGTGGTACAAATTTATTTTGCAAGAGCAGAGGTATTTACTTCTTTCATTCTTACTCTGTTTTAATGTTGTGTGTATATGTATATAATCTGATGGGGAATATGGGAAAACAAATGTGTTGATGGTTAGGTGGTAGGTGGGGTTTTTTTGTTTTGTTTGTTTTGTTTTGTTGCTTTTTTGGTTGATTGGGTTTTGCTGTTGTCTTTGCTGTTGTGGAAGCTAACACTGATATTGTACATGGATGCACAGTCATAGCGGTGGTTGATAACGCTCAAATGCAGGGTCAGGAGATTTAGTTTCACTTTGTGGCGTTGGCAGGGACAGGAAAGGTCTTGCAAACAGGTCTTTCCATATCACCCTGCTGCAGGAGGAGCTCTCAGCTGGCCTCACCCTTCGGTATCTGTTTGCCCTTGGCAGGAGACGAGTACGGAGGTGGGCACACACCGCGAGGGGTGATGTATCTGCTCACGTCTGCTTCCTTCTGCGTGAGCACCAGCCTCAGGGTGCCTGTGCAGAAACAGCCATTGCCTCGTTGTCTTGAGCATCTACTACTGCCACCAAATTAGAGGATCTCTCACAATTAACAACAGGGAGTTCTTTCTCCACACCTCCCCCATCCTAATGGGGAGTGGTTGATAGCGTTTACTCATTTAGAACTGTGGAAGGTTTGCTCTTAATGAACTGCAATCAGGAGGTCTCACTCCTTCTTCGGTTTCTAGCCCCCCACAGGGAAAAGGGCGGTGGGCCTCTTTCCATCCTCCTCCCGTTGCCAGCACTAGCTGCTGCCTAGTGGGATGGACAAGGCAAGTGCCACCACCGTGGCAGCCTGGAGGTGGTGGAGCCGCTGGTGTAGATGGTGGTTGCGAGAATCACAGAATCACAGAATGTCAGGGATTGGAAGGGACCTCAAAAGATCATCCAGTCCAACCCCCCTGCCGAAGCAGGACACCTAGGTGAGGTTACACAGGAAGGCGTCCAGGCGGGTTTTGAATGTCTCCAGAGGAGGAGACTCCACAACCTCCCTGGGCAGCCTGTTCCAGTGTTCCGTCACCCTCTCTGAGAAGAAGTTTCTTCTCGTATTTAAGTGGAACCTCTTGTGTTCCAGCTTGAACCCATTACCCCTTGTCCTGTCATTGTTTGCCACCGAGAAGAGCCTGGCTCCATCCTCGTGACACTCCCCCTTTATGTATTTATAAACACTAATAAGGTCACCCCTCAGTCTCCTCTTCTCCAAACTAAAGAGCCCCAGCTCCCTCAGTCTTTCCTCACATAATCTGGAAACTTTTGTGAGCGCACAAACAACATCTTGCATGAGGCAGCAGAAGAGTACAAAGGCAGTATTTTTTGAATGATGTGGTGGGGATTTTACCCGGGGTAGCATGTGTATTACTGACAGTGCAGGGAATTTCTATGGAACTGCTTGTTGAACTTCTGGAAGGATGTCGCTAACGGGCATCAAGTGTGGTGAGGTCACTACAAGAGGAACAAAACCTTCCATTCAGATAAAAGCAGGGGAAGGGAAACACTGCCACGTGTGGGACTGATTCAGACTAAACTGGTCCGTGCAGTACTTTCTAGAGCTGTTCAGAAACGTGCTGTGGGGTTGAGCTTCCCAGCTCACACAGATCCATGTTCATGTTCCATTTAGGCTTTGGGAAAGTAGGAATAGCACCATCTGTGTCCCACTTCATTTGAAAATTTTAAAAAATCCTGAATGCCAGCCATATGCTGATACCGCATCCAGACTCTATCCTGGTATTTAGGGGCAGAGGAGGGAGGTGGTTTCTGTGGGGAGAGGCACGGTTCCGAGTGGAAGAGCTGCCTGTCCCTGGGGCTGCTGCTGGATCCAGAAACCACCAGAGGAGCACGTGCAGGATGGCTTGGCATCTCTGTCCAGCCACCTTCCGTAGCACCAAAACTGTCCTGCCCGGAGAGAGGGAATCTGAGTCTCATCCAGCTGGCAAGAGTCCACGACACTTGGTTTACAGATCATTAAGAGGAGATTTGAGCATGGCTGTGAAGTGGATGCAGACTAATAGGGTGGTTAAGAGCCATCGTGTTGATGGCTGAGGCAAAAAGATAGTCTTCGCTTTCTCCTTGTGGGCTGGTCACTGGGCATAATGTTTTGGAAACAGATTAAGTTGTGGTTTTCTACAAGTTGGCTATTAAAATAGGGCCACTATCTCGATGGAAACTAACATGAGCCGTCAGCCAGACACAGGAAATGAGCAGACTCGTTTTTCTTTAATTCTTTTTGTCCCAAATTTCCCCCAGCAAATGCCTGGTGAGTTTTGATTTGCTTATGAAGGTGTTTTTTCTGAAGTCAAGGTGTTATTAATCTGTGTTGTATTTCTGTCCTGTGCTATAGAAGTTGAGTGCAGCTTCTGTCCCAATAGCTTTCTGTGAATGTGAACACAAGTATGGCAGTAGAGAGTTAAAAAAAAAAAAAATCCATTAATTAAAATATTTACATTGGAAGCCACAAAACATTTACTCTTTGAGTAAAACAAACTCCCCCATTGTTCTTGTATGATTGCTGCAGTTTCTCTGAAAATAGCCAGGAAGAGGTTGTGCTCTGAGGAATTTTTCTGGGTTGGCAGAGGAATAGGAGGGTAGGGATACTCAAGTGGGCTCTTGGTCAATGGCTCTCTTTTGTGCAAGTCTTTCTGTCAAATGGACAAGATTTCTCTTCTTCATAAAAGAAAAAAAAAATACAGAAAACCGCTATGCTGTTGTATTATTCTGGGAATGCCAAAAAATAAATATCATCAGTAGAAGATGTGAAAATGGTGTTTGCTGCATGAAAGTTTTATTTTTAGCATTTGAAGTGTACACTAACGCACACTTAAAGGAAGGGGAAAAAGAGAAGCATCCCAGAGCAGGCAGTTGGGGCCCTCCTGGCTGGGGACCTACCTGCCGCTGTCCCCGTTTTGGTGGCAGGGAGATGGCAGTGCAGGCGGTGAAGGATGTCACCTTTGTGTGGCACCAAGCACCTGTGGTTCCCACTGGGCTCTGTTGGCATCGCGGCCGCTCGGTGTTAAAGAAAAACCAAGTGAGGCTGGAAGCTGGGGACATCAGACTGCTGAAACACAATCTTTTCCTTGCATCTAGTTTTGTGCTTTAGGTACAGGGATACTCTTAGTAGCATCACTGCAGGAAAAGTAAGCAAACATGAAAGATAGTTGCTTCAAATCCTTCCATTCCTGCCATATCTTCCCAGAGATAAATGGATTGAAATATGAAGGTGTTTTTCGTGGGTTTTTTTGTTTGTTTGGTTTTGTTTGGTTTTGGCTTGGGTTTGTTTTTGGTTTTGGTTGGTTTTTTTTTTTTAAGTAGTATTCTCTTACACGGTGTGCTGTTTCACTCTCACACGTTTGTGGCCTTTTCCAGCCTGGCGCTGGACTAACAGGCTTCTAGAGCTTATGGGCAGGACGCTGAAAAGGCTGAAAGGGTGTGTGGAGGGGTTGGTTTATTTGGTTTTTGAGATCCTTGATTCACATTTCTCACTCTTACGCTTTTCAAAGTTGCCAGATGGGAGGTCTCTCTTCTGCCCTAGTGACTCACGGACTGGCTGGATTGCAGGTCATGTCTCCTTTTCTTAATAGTGCCACGGAAAAATGTTTGTTCAAGCCCGAGTTGATCGTGACTGTAAATTTTATTGACAATTCCAAGGTTACAGTTTTGTTGGGTAGGTGTGTGGTACTTGTTCCTCTGATCCCTCTGCGTCATGTTTACCTATGTTATAAAAACACCTTTGTTGCGTCGAAAGTCTGGTTTGTAAAGGTGTTAAGAAATTAAATGTACTTGTTCAGGGTAGGTGTAATTTAAGCTCATGCTTGCGAGGTTTGTTCCATCCATTTCTTGCATGCTTTCCCATGTTTATGAAGGGCTGCATGCTGACAGTTTCTTGGCCTGGAGATAAAAAGTGCTGCCTGCCCAGGTTTGATACACTGATGGAAAACTGTCTCCATGATGTATAACGCCGCTGTGATTATTTCTAGCCATTACCACTGGTCTCATTTTACAACTGCTCACATTATGTAATTTGATACTCATTTAACTTAATGAGAGGATGCTGCAGACATAGTTATGACTCGGCAAGACAACCTGTACGTTTTGGCCACCTCTGTTATCCTTGCTGAAGGAGGAAGAGCGTGTTTCTTACGGAACATGTTACAACATCTTTAATACCTTTATACTCAGGTTTCTCAGATTGTTGCAGACAGGAGGGCAACTTGCCTGGGGTGTAGATTATACTGGAATGGCAGCAGAAGTTTAACTTTTTTTTTTTTTCCTGGAACTGCCTATTAGCCTTTTGTTGTGAGGTTATCAGGAGGTATTAATGGACTTTTCCTTTTGTTACAGATGGAATTTTATGCCTTGTTGGATTCTGAATAGGACGAGGAGATGTGTCTGATAAGGTAAGAGAGAGGGTAAGATAAACATGTTCCTACACAAAAAAGTCTCATGGGTTTGTTGTTTGGGTTGAAGACAAGCGTTTCTTTCCCTGGCAGAACCCTGCAGGTAATTGAGATATTTATTTTTAAGTTACATCTACCTCTGACCCTTTGAGCAGAGACCATCTCTGTTCTGTACAGCTTCTGTCCCAGGCCTTTCTCCTGGTAAACTGGTGTACAAAGTCCTGAAGACAAAAATGTATGTCTTTCCAGGTGTGGGGATTAGCAGGATAGGTCATGCTTATCCTACTATTTTAGAGCTTTTTGTAAAGGAATGGATGAGGTAGAAGAGTTTTTGTTAAGTTTTGAGAAATTGCTCTCCCCCCTTACCTGCAAACATTTGAAAGGCAAAAAGATCTTTGAGCTGTTTTACCTTCTGTTCTTTAAAACTTGTTTTTCCTGTTGCAGTATTTTTGAATTTGGACTGTTTGTTAGGACAGAGTATATATGAGTAGAAGCTGTCTAGGTTTGAGTTTGAAATTAGTGCTTGCTGTAACTAATTTGCTGAAGGAATCTGTAGGTTTGCAGATTTTAAAAATTATTATTTTTTATTTTTTAAATTATTACTATTATTTTTTAAGAGCAGTGTTTAGGTAGATACCTTTTTTTTTTCTTTTGGTTTCTGCTTCAGAGGCTTCCACTGGCAGAGAGGACTAAATGTCTTTAAAACTATTAGGTATTGGAATAACCACATTCAAATGGCAGCTAGCCAAACACAGTAGTAGTATTACACAAGGATTGTCACTGCCTTTCAACCTACGATCCTCTCTGCGACTATCCAGCTCTGTCACTTCTGTCTGTCGTTTTGTCTCCTCTGTCTTCCTGTGCTCTCTGCCATTTACAGGCCTCAAAAATCCCTTTTGTTCTTTTTGACTGTTGGTTGGAAAATGTAGTGGAAACAGCTAAACGCATGATGTCGTTGTATGAGGACCAGGACTAAATTACCTTTTTCTTGGATTCAGAGGTTCAGCTCTTGTAGACACTCTCAAGGTTTTAGGTGTGGGGTTTGGTGTGTTTTGTTTTTTTTTTCCTTTTAGGTTTTGTTTGCAAAGTAGAGTTACCCTTTGGAGGGTGGCTGCCCAAGCAAGAACTGAAAACTTTGAGCAGCTCTTGGCACTGTGTATGCAAGAAGCAAAGACTTGCTCGCTGCTTAGGTTTTTTTTTTGCAAGTGTTGGGTGTTTTATCCATTCAAACTACCCTCTTTCATGCCACTGTTGAATTGTGTTATGAATAATTCTATGTAGTGGCTTACTCTCTACCTGAAGGTGGTCTTGTACGTCTATGGTTGGTAAAATACAGCTCTTCAGGTGAGAGGTCTTGCAGTCTGCAGCGCTGTTAACACAAAGCACCCCGCGTGCATACCTCATTTGTTATCTAAACGAGCTGCTTCACTTGCACATGTTCAAACCAGTCTACCTGTGCTCCAAGAAGGGGTAATTAAAATTGCTTTCAGGACTTCTTAGAGCGCGTTCAGCCCGACCTGCACCAGCACCCCTCCGCAGGCGGGCGGTGCAGCTGCGGCCGGGGGCTGCGCGGT
This sequence comes from Pampusana beccarii, assembly GCA_013399365.1. Taxonomy (NCBI): domain Eukaryota; kingdom Metazoa; phylum Chordata; class Aves; order Columbiformes; family Columbidae; genus Pampusana; species Pampusana beccarii. The sequence goes on from VWYH01006479.1 coordinate 177,815, forward strand.
GCCCGCTGCAGCATCCCTGCTGGTGTGTGTACGCTTTCCTCGAGAAGCAGCATGGCCAGGAACGGGATAGGTGGAAATGCGTGTCCTCAGGCTGCTTTATTCTAGCAGATTTGGTTGACGGAAAAGCGTGTTTATTTGGTGTCGTTGCCGTGCTGGGGGTTTCTCTGGCATGCGTGTGGGGCAGCACTTCACTTGTACTCATTTGGCTGCTGGTGTTTACCTGAGACATTACTTCTCATATGTGTATTATATAGTGTGTATCTGTTGTATAGTTTAAGTATTGTTCTTTTCTGTGAAGCGGATATTAATAAATCTATGTGCCGTAGCATGGGCAGCCCCTGTGGCACAGCAGCTGGCTGCTATTGTGCCATCTCTCCTGGGGTGAACTTGCTCTCTCCTTTCCTCATAAAACAACCTCCAAGGAGCCTCTGTTTCTAGCGAGTTCTGCAGCTTGAGGCCACGACACCTTCTTTTGCCACAGCTTTATTGCCAGCCCCAGGCACATAGGAATCGTCAGCCAGATCCCTAGCAATTGCAGGACTGACTTTAAAATGAGATTCTGGGAGGAGTAAGTAGCACTTTCCACTGGCTCTTCTCTCTTGCCTGTAGAAGAAAATATTCTGTCCTCGTTTTGTGTGATACCTTCTCATGGTTGGAAGTTAATCCTGAGCTATGAATTTGTGTCTCTTGTTCTACTTTATCTGAGAGGGCTTAGTTTATCCCTTCCCCAGCATCCCCTTCCCCACTGTCCCACTCCTGCTCCTCCTGTGTCACAAGAAGCTGATGCTCTGGTCGTGTTCCTTCTCAAGGCCGCAGGTGTCAGATGTCCCTCCTTTCAACTGTCCCTTACTACTCTGTCATCAATGTTTGTTTGCTTACTTATTTATTGATTGATTTTAACCTTCTGCTCCTTTTCTGCATTCCCTCTCCCCATTTACATTTGGGTTTCCATCCTTCCAGACAGGCATCTGGATCCTGCCACAAATGTGCCCTCAGGTCCTGTCTGTGCCTCCTGTCCGTGTTCTTCCTTGTTGCTTACAGTTTTCATGGATGTTTCCTGACCCGTTCCCTGCTATTTCTTCTTCTGGGGGAGTATTTCTGTAGCATGTGTTTCTTGCTGCTGTTGCAATTAAAGGGGTTGCTGTCTTTTAGTCCCATTTAAAACGATGAGAGGTGGTCCAGTCTGTGCAGGGCATGATCTTTTTTTTAATCCTAGCCATGGTGACTTCCATGTAATGGCTGGTTTTTGGTGTCCATCCTATTGATTACGTGACAGGATCGAATTTTAAAAAATTAATAATAGCTCTTTTAATATGCCTGAAGGCTAATGATGAAATTATGAGACTTGGCAAGCTTGCAGTAATGTTGATAGGTGCCAGACCTTTCACCCAATATTTTCATTTCGTTCCCCCTATTTCCTTGTGCCTTTATCTTGCTTCCTTCCCAGGAACCCAGGGCCCTTTCACATGAGTCTGCCTGGTAGCTCGGATCCTAAATATAAAATTGTTCTATATGGCCTAATCTATTTTCAGAGGTACGTTTATGAGATAAAAATTACTTTGATTGCTGAAACGACATTGTGTCATTTTTGGAAGGAAATGACAAGGAAGTAACTGTTATCAGGCCTGTTTTCACCTGCCGTTAGCTTAGGCCTGACGAATTGCAGCTCCAAAGTCGCTTGCCTTAACAGTTCCAAATTAGGTTGCCAATTAATATTGATTATCTGAAAAGCAATAGGTTGATGTGTATTCTTAGTAGCTCTTCATGTACTTTATAATAGCAATCTGTTTTGCAAACATTTTCTGATTGTTCTTTTTTAATGAGTCTTGGCAGTGAAAACCGTGGTTTAGCACCAGCAGAACGACAGTAACTTGTTGAAGTTATGGTTGGGGTTTTTTTTGGTTGGTTGGTTTTTTGTTTTTTCATTTTGTGTGTGGTTTTGTTATTGTCTTATATTGGGACTAACACTTGATTTTGGTGAGACCAAATTGAGGCAAAGTCCAGGAATGATTTCTGTCTAAACCAGTACATTGTGGTTTCTTCTCGTGTTAATGCACATCAGTGCAAAACTCTTGCAACACTGCTAGATGAGTTTTAATAACTTCCTTTGACGTTGCCTATGAATATTTTTGTCTCCACAGAAGCCATCTTAGAAAAATTTTCCAAATAAGAAAGCTAATTTGAGTAAAAGAGTAACAGGTAATTTGAGTTCCTTTTCTTGTGTTATTTAGCTGTTTTGTCACAATATGTGGAAAGTACCTGGAAAGCACAGGGGAAAAAAAAATGGGAAAACACTCATGCATAAGCCTCTAGATAACAAAGTTTAGGAGGGGGAGAGAATATCTACATAAATGTAGACATCAAGGTAAATGCTTTTTCCTTTTCTTTTTCTTCCAGAAGATTTGAATATTTGCACAATCTGATGTTGCAAGTTGTAAACGCTTAACACTTCTAAAAGAATAAACTACTTCAGTTCCTGAATGAGTACATAACTGTCAGCTTCAAAGGATCAAGTGAGTTGGAAGGAATGTCTGGAAAACTCAGTATAGGCAAATACCAGGTGGAATATAGAAAGCAATTCGACTAATATAATAGAGACTTAGATGTAAGTTTATATATAAATTAAGACTAATCATGTATGAAAAGTGAATTTCTGTGGTTCTGCTTTTAATTCAGAAGTGGAATGCTCACTTCCCCCTCCCCGTCTCTGTCACGCTGGGTTTCCCAAGCTGCTTGTTGTGAGAGTTGTGCTGCTTCTATAAAAGTTGAGATGGAAAATTAACCTATTTAATAATCTTCAAACTACTCTTAAAGATGACCCTTCGTTGTAGAATATCCCCACTGTGAGCTGGTTGGTTCTGTAAGATCTTAGTAGCTTTGCACTCTTGACCGAGCAATTAAGAGAAACTGGAATCGGTACTGTAAAATACGTATTAAAACTATAGCGTTGAGATGGAAAGAGCCGTTTCAGCTTTTGCTTGGGAAGTAAACTGTTCTGAAGGTCACCTCAGAGTACGTAAAGCACAAACAAGATGGGGTGTAGTTTGGTGTTGCAGTCTCTGGGATACGTGTTGCCTGTCACCCCACCCCACTCAGTAAGTCAGTGCAGGCTGCTAAACCTGACAAAACCTCTGGCTCTGACTTCTCTTCAGGGTGTTTTTTCTGAGCTGGGTTCCCCGGGCTCCTGCAGGCACGAGGGGAGCGTCAGGGCAGACCCGGGGGGTTGCAGCCGCCCCTGTGGGGTGGGTGCCCACCCGAGCAGGTCTGCAGGGTGACGTGGGCATCGCTGCTGCTCCTCGTCCCTTAGCCACCAGCCTGGCTGGACACACCCCGCTTGCTTCCTTCTCTGAGGGTGGTGGTGCCAGCAGAGCTCGGAGGGACGGCGTGGGGAGCAGGGGAACCTCTGCCTGGGGAACGCGCAGGGTTCCAGCTCCGTGGCTGCGGGGCAGCCGCCAACATTAGTTCTTGAAAGTCGTGCTGGCAGCCAGGAACTTATAACTGCAGCTCTGCTAATGACTGGTGGTGTGGTTTTGGGCAACTCCCTTGGTCGTCTTTGAGTCAGCTCCCCTGTCAGTAAAAAGGGGATGATAACTCCTTTGTAACTTACTGTTGAAATGACTAGTTATTGTGCTTCAGATGTCGAAGTCCTGTCATGTATTGTTACCATTGGTATGGAGAGGCCCCCTCAGCTTTTTTTGAGAAGCCTTGGCTCCAAGAACCCAGCAGGTTGTGGGGACTGTTCTGTGTTTTGTTTTGTTTTTTCCTGTTAACTTATGAAACAGATCAGATTGATTTTTCTGTAGCAAGTGCTAACCACCACTACCAACCATTTGAATGTTGCCCACCTCTCCTCCCCTTTTCCTTCTTCTCTGCTACTCCCTTCTTGGCTGTCCAGTCTTCAAATCAAACCTTTCCTAAATGAATTAAAGACAGTGGGCCTGATGGAGTTAAAAGGGAAATTTTAGTTGAGGCTGAAGGTGAAAGCCTAGGAGTGAGGCTAAGGGCTTGCCACTGGTGTAGCGAGATAGAGAAATGTTCTGCTTTCCAGGCTGTGGCTTGGTTGCTAACCTGAGATGTGCCAGTAACTTGCTGCTTTGAAAAATAAATTTAAAAAAAATCTAAAAATAATGTTGGGGGAGCCCAACGTTATAAGTTGCAGAGTTCACATATGAAATTAAACTTAACTTCAAACTCCCTAGATATTTAAATGAAAGGAAGATATTAGTTATGGTACCCAGTCAGAGCTCTGAGAAGAGCAGGAGCTTGCTTGCTGTTGATCTCCCACCAAAAAATGTGCTCTCTTGGTTCATGGTTGAACCCTCAGCTGCAGGTGGCAACTTCCATCCTGTTGGAAGAGCTGATGTGTGAAGGAGCTGAGGGCTCTCCCCCGTCCCCCTGTTTGGGCGTTGGGGTTTTGTGGGGCAGGCAGGTGTGGGTGTTCCTGCTGGGGGGTGCCTGTCTGCACCCCAGGGGCAAAGGCAACTGGGGCTCTTCTTTACTCCTGGTTGCACTCTTGATGCTCAGCCAGTGCACTTTGATATTACAGGGGCTACCCATGACTTGTGGACTTCATAAACTCCAAGGAATGGGCTTTAGTTTTAGAAAGTGTGTTCTGTGGAATACATTCACGGACTTCTGTCCCCAGAATGAGCCTCTGGTGTCTGTTTGTCCTGTCTTACTAGTGCAGATCATGAACTCTCACTCAGTAATTTCTATATGTGAGTCCATAACCTCTGTCGTTACTTTACACAGATGCCCACTCCTGACTATAAATGACAGAAGGAGACACATCCCGGTTGAAAATCAAAATAACTTCCCTCTGCATGAACTCTAGACAACTCTATTTTGTGCTACATAAATTCTTAGGTGATTGTTTATAACTGCAGTTAGTAGAGTGTTTTGACAAGAGTGCAACAGCGAGACTAACTTTTTGTCTCTCTTTATCCATGGAGAGATGTAGCACATTGCCCAGGTGTTCTTGTAGAACGCAAGTTGCCGTGAGTTAAAAAGTGGGGAGAGGAAGATCTGGCTGTTGTAAGCTTTGATGCTCAGATCTGCCACGAGTGATTCTTCTCAGAGTTAGTGTCCCTTGTATAGCCACACAGAAATTTGGGTCTCTGGCACCAGTTGACATGAGCTAGAGCATCAGGATAGTGGATCATAGTCTGTCCTGGAGCTCTGGGAAAAGCCTGAGCTGAGGCTGTGGAGTACTTTGAAGACAAATGAACTTTGATTTTTAGTATTCTGATGGTGTGTAGGGAGCAGCTGGTGCTTCTGAAGAGATGTGCTCCAGGAACCATACTGGTTGGAGTTACCGAAACGCAGAGGTCTGTATTTCTGAGTGGACAGTGTTGCTGCCAAGTTGGGAAGATGTAAACACCGGAGGAATTGTACAGGATTTCGGTCAGCGGATAAGATACAGTGTGGTTCCTGTGGATACTGCATTTTGTGAGCTTGCTGTCCATGAGTTTCTATGCATACTGTATGCATCAGTCAACTGTAATGATGTGCAATCAGGCAGAGGAGATTAATTCTGAACTCTTCAAAACTTCTTCCTCTGCCCAGCTGCACCTTTTTGGGGCCCAGTTTTGGCTAATGTATTCTTTATCTTCTGAGTGAATTTTGGTAGGGGCATTTAGCCATTTTGTCGGTAAGTCACTGATAACCATTATCCTATTTGGTAAGCCAAATATGCAGACTTTTAAACTTATCAGTATAAGAAGGTTTTGGATCTTTAGCTGTTCTTGTGGTATTTTCTTTTCTGAAGTGAATAGACCAGAAATGCATGTTGACCTTTCTGTTATTATTCTTTAGATAATACTCTCCCTCCCTGCATTGCCTTACACAAAGTAATGTTCTTATCCATCCAGAGGCTACGTTTCCTTGTGTAGTTGCCGATTTGTGCAGGAAGGTTAGTGTTGAGGTTGTGTCTGCTGTGACCCCTTGTCTTTTTTACAGGATCGTTGCCTTCCCTAATGCAATTCCACAAGGGTAACTCTCCTGATTTTTTTTTTTTTTCTTCTTTTTCTTTTATTCCCAGGCATTTGTAACTTTGTGTTATTGCTGTATTAAAATGAGCTGTTGTTCAGATAAACTATACCTAGCAAAAAATATACTTTCTGGTAAAGTAACCCGATTCGTTTTTTTTCCTTGTTGTTGCTTTAGGTTTCATTTTCTATGCAGATGACAAGAAGTGATTTCAGATTTTCTTTCAGATCCCTAGTAGTGCCAATGAACAGCGTCCCATCAGGCCCCACAATACCAAAGAAAAAATATGGTAGGAGGAGGGATACATGGTGTTGTTAGAGATAACACAGGAATTTTTTAATCCCTAAATTGAACTTCTTGTACTTTGCAGTTCAGGATTGTGTGAACATAGTTACAGCTTTGAATTATTTCTTTTAAATATTGCATATATGTGGGGGAGTAGTTGTTTTGTTTTTGCTAAGTAGCATTTTTCTAGAGAATTGTATTCGTACCACTTGTGTGCTTTTTTTGAAGGTAAACTTTAATGTTGATACTTCTTTTTTTTTTGGTCTAGTTCTCATATGAGATTAAGTACCAGACATTTGCACATTTACCATCAACTGATAGTCAAAAGATACAGTCTTGCAAAGACTTGACTAAAACTAAATGAACAGCTCTCAATTTCCTGTGGGTGTTTGGTTTTGTGTGTGTGTGTCTGCACATTCCTTACAATAAGGAATAGAGCAACTTTCCTCTTCTGAGATAGCCACGTTGCCAACTTTTATACTGTTGAAGTGATTTTGTTAAACACGAGGAGGAAAAAAGTTCATAAATCGTCAAAAGGAATTTGTCTACAAAGTGTGCCCAGAGGGTTGGGTCTGTTTTTCCTCCTCCATTTTATCAGGAGGAAAAAAAGCTTGTTGCTTTAGTACTTTATTAGCCTTTCGCTTTCAAATACTGAGCTGTAACAGTATACTGCTTTCATGATTTATTATAACAGTTGCCTGTGAGTATAGTATTTGAACACACCTCTTAGAAGGTCAAGAAGATCAAGACCTTTCATTCTGCAGCGATGTTGTACACAGCCTCATTTTATGCATCTCACTGCCCGTTTCTGAAGTGACTTGGGTAACCTGCTGAGGGCAGCGTGGGAAGCCGGTGGGGAGTGGGGCGATGGTACCTTCCCACCAAAGCCATGTTCTGATGCCCAGGGAATGATCTGCTTCTGGTCTGTCTGTCGTAGGCTCAGGTGAATTTTTCCTCTAAAATACCAGTGGTATCACTTTGATCCTGTGCACTGCCAGTTTGAAAACTTGAGTGTTATTCTGACAATTGCATGCTTTGTCTTATAGAAGTATACACTCTCTGGCCCTTGTCCTATGCTGTGCTATTAAAAACAGGCGATTGAGTAGACTTGACTGTGTCCCACTTAAGCTTCCTCTGAATTTCTTGAATAGACAACTTGGAAGAATAAATTATCTCCTGTCCTTTTCCTCTCTGCTTTCTTCTGCTGGCTTGCAGCTTTAAGTATCATCCCCTGTTGTAGCCTTAAGAGGGGCTAAGTGAAGATGAAGTCTTCACTAGGAATGTTCTCTGGAGTTAAACTAGTTACACCATCAATCCCACTAACAAAACTCAACTGAAGTAGAGATTTTTGACACAATGCTAGGAGGATATCCAACAAGCTTTTACTGATCAAAAAATGTGGAAGAAAATGTACTCGGGATGTACCTGTGCAGCTTGCTGTGTAAGTTTTTTTCCTTTGATCTTTTGGATGGACCATGCTGCCTAGCAAATGTCCCATTTCTCCAAAGAGAGGCTGTTGGAGAGCCATCGAGGGCTGCCTGTGTTCTCTCTCTAGCAACTGATAAATATGTGCTCCATGTGTCGCTCCCTGTGAAGTTCTGTCAGTGGGTTTTAGTGAGACCTGTTATTGTTTGAGTGAAAGTAGCAGTGCCCACTGTTCAGCAAAACCATAGCTGGCAGTGGTCAATGGCAAAGTGTTCTCTTGCATTATTAAAATAAGAAAAAGGGCTGCATGTCAGGTTGGTATATTTTAGTGCAAGGATCAAAACAAGTAATGCACTTTAAGCACTAGTGAGTCATGTACAGTTAGCGCCTGTGCTGTATGTCATGCAAGACAAGTTCACATTTGCTTAGCCTGAATTTTTTTCATACCTGATTTTGGTTTTCACTACTGATTAAATTTGAAGTTATTTCCTATGTTTTCAGATGTTGCCGTAATATTAAAGCATTAATGCTTTTCTGGTTGCTTGTCCTCTTTTGTATATGTTTATACTTATTTCTTATTAAAGAAAGACTATTATACAATTACATAAAAGCATATGTGAAGAATAGTCGGAGAGACTGACCTTCTGTGGTGTTCTTCTCCTGTTTAAAACAAACCGAGACTGATGTGACGTTTTACTAGCAGTCTCTCGCTTACCTAGGGAAATTATTTTTAAAGACCAGACCCTGTGAGTATTCTTTTCATTTGGAAGGGGTTAACATCGGCTTTTCACGTTCAGCCAGTGTGACTGGTATCTGGGACGTAGAAGCACAGCCATACAGGTTGCTGCTGGTGAGAATGTTGCTTGTATAAGTAGTTTTCTTAGCAGGTGATGAACTTCTTCCTTAATGATTTAATTATTTAATCTCAGGAAATACTTGAGGAAAAAAATATTTCTGGGAAGTTCTGCCAGAGACTTATATACGTGGTAATAGAGGAGGGAAGGGATGTCTTCTTCTGAAGTTAGATATGGGGCAGGAAGCGCTGGAGCAAGCGTTGGCCAGAAAAGTTGAAATACAGAATGAATTTGGGGAGGTGGGACACGAGTCCTTCTAGTGGTTAGCCCAACAGCAAGCCATTTTAGTCTGAGCGTGCCTATGAGTTTCCACCTGTGTGAGATGAATTATAATACGTGCCTCAGAAGTACTGTGAAGGTGCTAAATTAGTGCTTTCAGTGGAAGATCACAGGATGCTTTGAATAAAGCTTTACAAAGTGCACAGTGTTCTTACTATTAATACCAAATAGTTTGTGTGTATCTCTTAAACGACAAGGAAAATGAAATGTGCCAGATTTGTGAAGCTGGAGAAATGTTTGCTCGTTATTTTGAAAGAGCTGGAAAGTGCAGATGGAGAAGGGAGGATAGAAACCTAGATACGGAGGAAAAAAATCCTGTGGACTGTCATCATGGATGTTGTTTTGAAATCCTTCGTCTTGTTGCCTTGTGTCTGTAAATCAGCTTTGTAGGTGGCTGAGCGTTTCTGAGCGGGGTGAGAGGGAAGAGAGTGTTCACCAATGCAGGGTAACGCACGGCAGAGGAAGCTGCTGCTCAGACTCTTTATTTGAAGAAAATGTGACAAACCAGGAACTGCTATAGTCCTTTTCTTAAATAGGAAATACATGCGACCACAAAGACAAGCGCAGAGCTAAGTAACTGGCTGGGGCCTGTGTTAGAAATCCGCAGGTACAATAAATGGTCTCTTGGCCTACTTTGCTGTTTGGATCATACTTCAAAAGCTGAAAAAAGGGCCAACATGCAACCCACCAGCAGAATAACAGTGTCATTTGAAGCTGCATGTCCACAGTGGGGTTGTCCTTTCACGTGATGCCTTCTTCTGCTCCGCTCAGTGTCACTGAGATGCAGGTGCTTTTCACAGTAGTTGGGGACCTTTGCTGTCCTGTCCCAGCTGTCCCCAGCTTTGCGGTGTCTCTGGCTGCCTTGCCCAGGCTCTGCTTCTCCTCTACCAAAGGCTTGATGTGAGCTGACAAAAATCACTTGGTTTGCTAAAAGCCAGCTCGCAGAGAATGGGAAAGATTCCCGTCGTCTCAGGTGGCTGGAGCTTCTTGCTGTATTTTGGTTATTTTAGTTGATAGCAGTGAGGTGTGACCTTCCTGTGAGCAGTGAAAGCCCTGCCTCTCCCTTGCTTGGGATACCAGCACACTCAGAAATGAGGCAAGTGATACCCTTTAACTTTGTGATGGAGGTCAAAACACAAAAAAAACCCCAAACCCCTCTTATTCAGAGAAGCGAGTCCTCAGCTTGGCTATTTAAGAAGAGCGATATGGTGATCGGGGCGTTCTTCTGATGGACAAGTTGGCTGTCCTTTTTTAGTTCTGACCAATGAAAGATTTATTTTTAAATGAGATCTAGTAGATATGTTCTTAGCTAATCAGTTAAATATCCTAGGGAAGGCTTTGTGGTTAGTAATTAGTTCTAGTAATTTATTCTGCTGTTTAACTAGGGTTCAACAAGTGGCTGTACTGGTTTTACTTAAGCAATGTTAACCTGTCAAGATGTATTGAAACTTCTTTGACCTTTGTTAAAAAGTTTAAGCTCTATTGAACTTTAGCCTAGGAAAAGAACTTATTTACGTCTACATTATGGTGTCTCTGTGCCTTAAATAAATCCATGTGGGCAAAGCAGCACTGGGTATTTGGGTCTGGTGTGTGGACTCCTGCTTTTCGAGGGAGTCCTCTTGTGCAGGCTGTAACATCAGCTGATGGCCAGCTCAGTTATGATGGTGGGTTCAGACTCTTCTGCCTCTGCTCTTCTTCACGCATTCTGCTTTTCCAGCACACCATGGCAATGCTGATGCCATTGGTCTAAAAGATAAACTTCTCTTACTCTAGAAAAGTGAAAGTAGTACAACTGACTTGGTACTTTTGTCTGTAAATATTACTGCTATTTAATAATGGGAATTCTCCTTTTTGAGCTGAAAGCACAAGAAGCACAATGTTCTCACAAGTTGTTCTGACCCAACTTCAACCGTAGTTTTTTAATAGCTGTTAAATGCTTTACTGTATATGAAAAAGAAAACAAAAACATTTTTGTATTGGAAGAATGAGTATCTGATATGACAGCAGAGAGCAAAAGTTTATTACGCATAAGCAGCTGAATAAGTTAACTTGTTTAAACTGTGGTGTAGACACAGTGCTCCTGCATTTGAAAAAGTTTCATGACTCCATATAACCGTATCAACATGTTTCCATAGTTAATTTCCAGCCTACAATTGTATTATATTTTGTCTAATGGAACATCATCATATTAAATAAACTAATAACCATAATGTTAATGTTGCTGATGCTTTATTAGATACTGCATTAAAAAAAAAGGCAATCCTGCATTCATTTAACAAAGAAATATTTTAACTCATGAAGCTTTTCTCTGAGGGGAAAGCGAAGGTTGCATTTAAAAATACTGTATCTACTGTTCCAAATGGACCAGTATACAACAGTATGCCATACAGTTGCTTGTGAGGACATCAGATACACCCCCAGTGCTCTTCAGCACTTTTCTGTAAAGGGGAACACATTTTGTACCGGGACTTCTGTCCCATTTATGTATGTCTATGTGTATGGAGCAAATAGAGGAATAATGGCAATGAGTATAAATGAGTGATGAGGCAATGTAATTATTTGGAATGGGAACAGAGACGTAACTAAAAGCCATTAGTTGATAGAACTGAGATAATTTTATTTCAAGATCATTTATAATTATACTGAACAAAGTTATTTCTTGTTAAATTTCAAAGCGCCACACAAAAAGAGGAGTATGGCAAATAATGGCATGTCCTTTGTCACACAGGGGATTAATTTTTTTTTCTTTTTTGGACTTACTTGAGTAGCATGAATGTTAGCACAGACCAGGCCGCCTCTGTACGCTATGCAGAGGGAAAGGCTTGCTTCATTCTGGATAGCAGTTTACATTGAAAAGCAGTTGGAGAGGTGGTAAGAGCTAACAAAACACTGCATCCTTGTAGCACTACTGAAAGAATGGATACAGCCTTCTTTGGATGCAAAAACCAAACGTGTCCTGCAGGAGTATATAGTATTACTGGTGTATGGTGGCACAGAATCACTGCTGGAATAGGGAGTCCAGTTCTTGTGTGCATGCTTTAGGAAAAAATGCCTAATTTAAAATTAAAAAAAAAAAAAGGAAAACTGGTTTGGACTGTTGAGGGATAAATTACAGTTGGAAAACCTCTTTTACTGTTAGAATTTTTTTTTTTTTCAGTAAAAAGCCTAGCATGCTTACTTTAAGTGAAATGTTTGAGTTGTCTTTTGCGAATATCTATAGAGGACAGAAAGTACAAAGCTCTGCAGTTCAGTAGGAGGAGGTGTAATGAGATTGAATAGCTGGAAGTTGAAACCAGATGAATCTGGGCTACTTGTAGCACACAAATCATTAAGTACGTTAAATTACTGACTGAAACAACTCCATCTGGATGTGATGGATTCTCCATCCCTTGTTTGCGAGTTGGAACTACATGCTTTTAGCAAGGGAAATTATCGCTGACATATATACATTCTGAACTTTAGCAAGTAACCCGTTTGCATGTAGGTGTGTGGCACACCTTGGGTGGCAGGGCAGAGGTGACAGCGATGGTCTCCCCTGCTTCCCAGGCCTGTGGGAGATGGACAGAGACCACCTGGTGCTGTGAGATGTTGTGCCACCCAAGTCCGGTGTTCATGCTTGTATTTATTCCCAATACCAGCTCTACTGGGCTCCTGAGGGTTTCTGTGTTGTTTCTTTTCTTTCTTTGAGACATCATCTTTTTTGGTTCATGACTCAAAAGGGAGAAAATAGACTTTAAGTCCTGCCTCCGCCTGTCTTTGTGGAGAGGGGCATCTGTAGTTAGAGCAGGGAGGGTTCTGGGGGGCTTTTTTTTTTTTTGGTCATTGTTTTCCTTTGTTTTGTTTTCAGTAGTTGGGATTTTTTGCTTGGTTTGGGTTTTTGTTTGTGTTTTTTAAAGAAAATGAAAAGTGTCAGACAAAGTGAATTTTCCATCCGTGCATGTGTCCTGTTGGAGTAAAGAATAGTCCAGGTAGAATAGAGGGGAAAATGAACTTATGATCCAGGGGTTTTATGCAATTTCTGCTTGACCTTTTGGGAAAAAGTAAATTTGCAGGGGTCATGGAAAAGGAAAAGCTGGTGACTCTCCACCATTATGTAGGTTTTCCAGGTTCATTCCACATCAGTAGCAACTGGATTTTTTTTTTTTTTTTTTTCCTGATTGCTGTTTGCTTACCCACGTAAAATAAAGTTCATCCTGATGTAGTTTCAAGCAGAGGCATGTTTCCATCGCTGTGTCAAACTTGTGGCACGCTTTGTGCAATAAGTGCTGTCCCGTGTTTCCACAGCAAGACGGAGGTCACGCCGGTTGAGTTTCTCGCCTTCCTCTGGATTAACCTCTTTGGGTTGGAGCGGAGGACGCGAGGCAGAGCTGTGCAACGCTGCTGTGCAACGCTGCTGTGCCTGGGCAGCGCGCCCGAGCTGCCGATTTGATGTTAGTTACAGGGGTGAAAAGAAAATTCATATGAGGAATTGAATGTCTTGAAAACAAATGAATTGCACCTCTTGTCCCCACAGTGGCAATGCTTGTGTACAAGTCTCTAGATTGTGTTGGTGGCGAGACCTTCTGTGGAGAACAAAGTGTTGTGTTTCAATGAAAATTCAGTGTACTTGTTGCATTTGCAATGTTATAGCAGAGCTCTGTTTCAATGAGTATGGGAAGCTCGGTGAGGATGGCAGAGTAAATGCCACTGTCTTCACTTCTGACACATGTTGAGCTTGAATTATTTATGGTACCTCATTGCAAATGGACTGTTCTGTAGTATATTTGTAAATAATGAATTCTTTATGACAGGACATCTGTCTGTGGTTTTCTAAATACACTTCATGACAAGATATCTATCCCTTTTCCCAGGCTGCCCTGTAATAAAGAACTTCTGTATTCCTGCTGTATCTGTTATCCATTTTGACTCTGACTCATGAATGATATATAGATAGATACATATGTAAAAGTTTGTGCTATTTGTTGTGAGTTGATATGGTGTTAAGTTCATTTTATAATGGGAAGCAGACACCTTTATTACCTGTAAGGATTTTGATTTTTGCGCTGTGTAAAATCAGGTTAGTGGAAGACTTACGTGCCATATAAATTAAGTTTGCTTCTTCTGACTTTTGTGAAGAGTACATATATTTATAAGGCAGTACTTTTTTTTTTTTTAATGATAATAACTGGTTTCTGGTTATGACAGTTGTTAGCGGAGGTAATGAAAATGCTAAGTGCAGTGTGCAGTTCAGAACAGCTGTACAAGAGGTGGGGGGATGACTGCCTGCTTGCCCAGTATGTGACTTTGGGACTAACCTCTTCCCTTGCTTGTCTGTGCAGTTTGAGTAGGGCTCCTTTGAAGGCTTGATTTGCGTAGGACCCTTCTGCAGCATGTTCCTTAGCAAGACACAGAATCGCAGAATGGTTGGGGTTGGAAGGGACCTCTGGAGATCATCCAGTCCAACCCACCTGCTAAAGCAGGTTCACCAGAGCAGATCACACAGGAATATGTCCAGGNTGGCACCACTGAAAGGAATATGGTCCCATCCTCTTTGACACCCACCCTTGAGATATTTATAAGCATTGATGAGATCCCCTCTCAGCCTTCTCCTCTCCAAGCTGAACAGACCCAGCTCTCTCAGTTTCTCCTCATAAGAAAGGTGCTCTAGGCCCCTCATCATCTTCGTAGCCTGAAGCTTTTCCAGCTCTTCAGGGTAGACAGTGGCAACACTGAGTGTAAACTGTGCACCCTTTGCAAAATGTTAATACCTTCCTTTAAGGATCCCGCCTAGTTACTTCTTGCCCTGGGGTTGTGGAAGAAGAGGCTGCTTTACCTGCTCCTGCCTGTGGTCACCTTTGTGAGTGTGGGGAGTGTTTTGGTGGCACAGGAGCTGCCCACCAGTGGGTGGCTGAAGGGGTTGACCTTGCCTGTGCTGACCCACCCTTGCACAGCTGTCCAGTGAACCAGGCCACTGGAAGGATTCAATTCATAAAGATAATTTTCTGTGAGGAAAAGGCTGGTTTGTCACCCAGGCTGCTTCAGTAACCTGTTTTTCCATGTGGTCCGTGACTGGATCCTGCTCATTCAGTGAGGGGGCAGCTGCCTGGGATCAAGGCTGGACAGCATGGTCCAGGGGCATGTTTGGAGCGACTTAGGGAGAAGCACCATTACCATCTTAGCCACGTTTGCTGAGCCAATGTGATGTGTTGGTTACCGTGCCACATAGATGAGAAATGTGTGAAGAGGGAAATATGCTTTAATTTCAGTATGCAAAAAAAAAAAAAAAAGAGAGAAATGCTGTATTTTCTTTTTGCAAAGAGGATGAGGAGTCTTCCATTAAATTACCTCCTGCAAATACCCTCCCTAAGCGGAGCGTGGTGCCCAGGTAGCAGTGTGCCAGCCTGGTCCCTGCTGTCTTCCCCTCTCCCACCCATCTCTTCTCTTCTCTTCCCTTTTCCTCCCCCTGTAATTACTGCCAGGAACTTAGTACCAGTTACCAGTTGTCAGTCACTCAATTTTGCAGCTGATGTACTAGTGAGCCGTTTTAACTCCCTCAAAAAGAGAAAGAAGTTAATGCTGGATGCCCTCCTGCCCCTGCGCGGCTGCTGCAGTTGCCTAGCAGCCGGTGAGAGGCACCGGGAGGAGCAGCTCATCCCTCCTTGAATCATCTGCTAAGAGAGATGAGAAGACAGTTATTACTGGTTAGGTTTGTTAACATGGTTTTTTTTTGTTTTGTTGGTTTTTTCCTGTCTCTCCTGCATGCACATACACATTCTCTCTCTTACCTGCTTCTGCTCACTAGTTTCTCACAAGCTGTGAAATGGAGTCTCAGGCGTTCTGGCAGCCCTCGCTGCTCACAGGCTCATGTGAAATAACGCAGGAACCGTCACAGGCGAGCGTGAGGTCTCAGCCCGCAGTGTCGCAAATGCTGCGCAGGTGTTTTACCGTCTCTTGAAAGAGCGGGGCTGGTTAGATGCTTCAGCTGACGAGGTCGTGGTTTCTGACAGTGGCCTCTTATTTAAGTTTTCCATTTTTAGTTGCAGGGTGCTTAGCACTTCTCGCCACTTTTCCTCGTGGGCTCTGACAGAGTAGCTCTGCTCGATCTTCCCACAGTAGCTGGAGATGTCTCCAGCTTTCAGCCAGAAGTTGTGGCCTCTTCTGTTAGGAGAGCTGGGAGAAAAGAATGCCTGCTGTGTTGGCCAAGCTGGTGCAGGGTGGCTGAGACCTTGGATGGAGGGTGGGCTGTGACCGGGGGAGGCTGAGTTGTGCTGAGTTACTCTGAGGCTGCCCCAGGGAGCAAAAACACCCCAAAAACACAGTGGGTGGTCAAGGATGATGGTGTCTGTTAAACTGCTGCAGGGGTTTTGATGCAGATGAGGGAAGGAGGCACAGGTCTCTAAAAGAGGGTGGGTACCAAGATGTCATTTGTAGAACTTCAGCTTTGTTCTAGAGGGCTTTCTGTAAACTTGAGCTGGAGAAGAAAGGATTAAGAATGCCTCTAACCTCTGGTGTACGTAATTAACTAGCACACTGCTTATCTCGCTGTGTTTGCTAGTGCCAGTGTCATGTTCTGTTTGTGAGCAGGGTCTGTCCTCAAAGTGATACAGCTGTGAAGTGTCCAGTGCAGGGAGATCTCTCCTTGCTTCTTTCTTCTCTAAGGACATTTATTCCTGATGGGCACCTCTGATTTCGCTGGAAGTGAATGATGCAAAGAGAGAAGCTGCTGGCTGTAGCAGTCACACGTCAGCCAGTTTCATGTGTCATTATGCTTTTCATTTTAAGGCAGATTCCTAGATAGCCATGAACCTCGAGTCGGAGGAATGAGCACATGACTTATACGAAGAAATGTAGTGGGTAGTGCTCGCTTTTTCTTTTCAAAAGGCTAATTGTGTTAATTTGCTTGAGACACAATTATCTCAATGGGATTGATTTGTTTAATTAACTCGGGATGCCTGCAGGTTAAATAGTGAGTATAAATAGAAGGACAGTGGGGAACGCATCACTAATGTTTGTATTGCAGAAGGATTGACTCATATGTAAATGAAGTGCTGCAAGCCTGCCAGGCTAACCTAGTTCTGGGGTGCTTTCTAGATACAAGAAATCTTTCGTGCTGTCATGCATAACATGGGGCTCATATACTCAAGAAGTTGGTGATGAGTGTACGCTGTAGTACTAACGGCAAAAATACCTTGCTCCTGTTGTAAATGCTTGCATGGGAGTACTTTCGTGAACATTGAGAAGGGATGGTGTCTGCGGGATGTGCTTTGTGCCGGACCGCTGCCGTGGCACTGCCCTGGTGCAACCCAGCAGCTTCTTCAGTGTGTCAGCCTTCTCCTGAGAAATTGGCGCAGTTTCTTGTTCCAAACATTGCAAAGACCACTTCTGAACGGAGGACGACTACCTTGTGTCTAGCATCCTTAGGCCGAAGCCTTGTAACAAAGCTTTGTATGTTCCCTTGTTCATGGTATCCTCTGCCCTATTGTGCAGACAGACTGCTCCACACTTCTGCAGAGGATTAGGTATCTTAATGGACCAGTTCTGTAAACAGTGTGCATGTCCTTTGCCGACTGTTTGCTTGGACAGTACCTTTGTCCTAAGGTGGATGGTTAAGTTGAAGTCCCAAAGAGGAAATTCTGAGCCTTAGTGTTTGGTCCTGTGCCATGAAAATCTGCATCTGGCAAATACAGGGAGGACAGACAGGTTTCCCTGATTTTCCCCTTACATGAACTACCTTACTTGTTGTCACAAGCTATATAAAACTGTGGTCTTTTCTCTGAATCTTCCTGAGGTCTTCATCATAGCTTTGTGGCAAAATATTGTGCAAACTAAGCACTGGATAAAAATAAAATAATAAAAGAACAGCAGAGCACCACCACAGAACCAAACCAACTGAACAAACACACATTTCCTTTTAGCAGCTCTAAGGGTATTGCTGATTCAAAGCTGCCCTTGTGTCTGCACGAGGGAAGCGTACAGGAGCACTGCAGTCTTTCACAATTCTGTTTTTTATATCCTTGATAACTTATCCATCTTCTGTTAGTGTGGTCGCTTCAAACTTCTCCGTCTATTTCTGTACAGAAATCTCTTTGTCCCACATTATTCTTGTCCCCATTTTCTGAACCTTTTACTACATCTGCTGTCTCAAGAAGAGATCAGATGGTAAGAGCTGAACACAGCACTCTGAAGGAGAATGCGCTTCTGATCTATGCTGTGGCACAACAGTGGTGTCGGTCTTATCCTTTAGATAATAGCGTGAGTGCTTTCGTCTTTGAAATATCCCTTTTTTTTTCTGTCTTAAAGTTGTACCTTTGCATATCTAGCACTGTTTGTTCAATTATTTGCTGAAGACTTGACTCAAATATTGAGTTTTTCCCAAACTGTTAAACCCAACAATGAGTCTTGAGTGCTTCACATTTTTCATTTACAACGCACTTTGCTTTTTATTGATCTGCAGTGGATTTAATTTGCCCCTTGGCCTGGCCTTGCATGCTTCACCTGGAATTCTTTCCAGTCTTCTCTGGTTTTGACCAACTGTTAATAATTTTCTTCTCTGATTTTGACCAACTGTAAATAACTTTGTTATCTGTGGATTTTAGCCATTCAGGTTTTTGGGGGAGGTGAGAGGAGAGGTGATGTTCCCTTGAAGTCTTTCCAGCTTGTTCAAGAATACATGAAACATTGCTATCCCCAGTATAGAGCTGAGGGCACCTCTCCTTTGATATTTTTTTTTCTTTATTGAAAGCTGTTTCTTTTGTTCTCGTGTATTTTCTGTGTCTCTGCTGCTTTCTGATTTGCATAAATGCTCTCCCTAATAAACCTAAAGTTTCTTGGTAGCATAAAAGGATTTTGTCAAATACTGTTTTCAAGTCCAATTCTCAGACTTTTAAAATTAATACCTAAGTTAATGAGCCAAAACTACTCATGAACAGCAGAAGTATGGAAGTGTGTATCTGTTGGAGAAGCAAACCTTGGAAAGCTATATTCTGTCAGAAATATTTGAATTACGTGGACAAAGTCTATAGCTCTTCCACCTTTAGGACGCTGTGGCCCCCGCCTTTGTTTGCATGGCACATTGTTGTATCCTGATCCTTCATTTAGGATCAGTCCATTTGGAATGCAGAGAACTGTTTTTCTCTTTCAAACTATTGCCAGTGACAGTAGTTGCCCTG
Organism: Pampusana beccarii; assembly: GCA_013399365.1. Lineage (NCBI taxonomy): Eukaryota > Metazoa > Chordata > Aves > Columbiformes > Columbidae > Pampusana > Pampusana beccarii. Next base: position 196,794 of record VWYH01006479.1, read on the forward strand.
CCTTGTTATTTATCTACCTGAAGGAGAGTTGTGGTTTGGGTTTATTGAGGGGATTTTGGTTCTTGTAGCAGGTCCCTCAGCGTTTCCAGCCCTGCCTTCTGCTGAGAAGAGTCCCTTTCCGTGCCATGTCATTTGAAGCCAGATCTATATATGTTTTAGACCGCTTATGGAAATACTGGAGCTCTAGAAGAAATGTCATACTTGTCCCGTCCTGCTGCCAGCCCGCTGAGTGCTGTCACTCTGTTGTCAAGAGACTTCAGCCCTTCTGGTGTTTAACATAGATGCTGTTTTGCCCGAGATTGGAAGTGTGTGTTTCTTTCCTGCCTGTGAAGTGGGGTTTACCAGGCCTTTGACTAGAGTTAAGTTTACTGAGTAACTCCCGTTTATCTTTTTCAAGTAATTACTACATAGGCAGGTGGTAGGGAGCCCCTGTAACTCGTATCAGTGTCCTCTCAACATCTGTGGTTGTTTGGAGGGGTTTGATTCCCCTGTGTAGCATCCAGTTCTGTTTGGGTTAGTAAGAAGGCGATATCTGAGGATGAGTTGAGATCTGTTGAAGGAAACATTACAAAGAAAATCTCTTAAAGTTTCTTTGAAGCTGAAGAGTTAAGTAATAGCAACTTTTCTTCCCAATACACAATTTCTGACCCAGTTATGTAGATGGCTTCACTGCTGTAAACTAATTTTGTTTGTGTCTCAAAACCGCTGTGGGAAAAGCTCTTTGTACAAGATCTGTTTTTTGTTTGGTTGGTTGTGGGTTGTGGTTTTGTTTTGTTTTTTAAATTTGTTGCAGTATTGAAGTATTAAATAACTTAATACTGCAATAACTTAATCTTTCCAGTCCGTAATTGTCCCTGAGAAAAAGTGAATATGCCTCGTCAGAGGCACTTTGAGGATGATGCTAGGCAGAAACACAGGGATGCACACACATGGATGCACACCCACCCAAACAGCACCGAGCTCAACTTGGAAAGGCTGGGGTGGTGAGGGGGTAAGGATGTGAAGGAAGGACATCACGCCAGTGTGTTTGGAGACTTAACACTGCATTTAACTTCAGAGATCATGAAGTACCGTGCTTCTGTGATGTACTTACTTTATGTGTTCAAAAGCATTCTCAGGCACATGAAGAAGCAATTTTTTCCAGTGCATATTATTACTAAATTACAAATCCTTTGTGCAGGAAAGACGGAGCATGCTTTTCTACAGACTTACAAGGCAGTTTCTTCCAGACTCCACAGCATGGTTAACTAGAGCAGTTCTGGGCATTTTGTTCCTGTATGTTGTCTAGAGTCAAGAAAACATATTGCTGCGGTCGGTGCATTTAATGGCCTCTCAGATTTCTTAAAGGTAGGTTCAGAAATTTGTACAGTAGATTAGCATAGGCCAGGTAAGGAAAACTGATTATGAAAGACACACTAGGAGCTTCCGAGGAAGTTAAAGTGCAAATCATTGTTTCTCTTGGCGTGGACCCTCACAGGAGTGCAAACTGAGTGATGCAGCTGGGTGGAGAGGCGGGTTGCATGTGCCTTGGGACAAGGCAGTACCAGTATCACAAATAGCAGAGCAGCCTGGAGATGGACTAAGGAATACATTGATTCAAATTCTGGGTTTATTTTTAAGATGTCGTCCAGGATGATGTTGTGGAACTGTCAAGAACCATCAGGAATGTGAATGAAAAAAAAAGAAAAAAAAACTAGAAAAGACATCAGGTAGAACAAAACTGCCAGAGAACAAGAATGGTCTGGAAAAGGTTCAAGCAAAATGCTTTTGGTTTTCACTATAACAAAGGCTGTATGTTGCTGCTCTTGAAGTAAGCCATGCAAAGCCCCAACTGTCTTTTTACTGCAGAAATGTCTTTGTTCCTCTGTGGTATTTTAGTAAGCCACATCTTCAAGTAAAATTGAATTTGACTTGCTTTTGTCTTTATATTGTTGACACCGAGTTACCTGCTTATTGAATATGTGCTTGTCACGCCGGCCATCTAAGATGCCACCAAGGGACAGCATCCTTGAAGGACATTTTCCATGTGGTCCTAAAAATAATACATTCTGAAATGGAAAATGCATTTCTCCATATTATTTTATAAGATTTAAATATTTTTATCCCCCATTGCCCTCACTGAAGTGTGGAAAATAGGTTGACTGAAAAGCTGACTATCAAACTACATTTGTGCATGTTTTAAATAACTTTTCACATTGATTTTTTTTTTTTTTTTTTTATATCCCTGGTTTTGCAGAAATGTCAGTGAAATTTATCTTAGTCCAAGATTCTACCAGGGCAACATCTCAAAAATACATGCATTCATTCCCTTCACCCTATTTTTTTCCAGTTCTATGCCAAATTGTGCCTCTTCTCCCTTCCCTTGGGTGCCTGTCCCTGGTGCTAATTGCGCAGCTGAGTGTAGGCTTGGGTTACATGGGCATATCTGCTTCCATCAGCCAGCTGTTACGCTCCTAGGTGTGTGTATGGATTTCTGTTTGCCAGAAAAGAACTTGTTTATCATAGCTGATTTGTAGAGACTGGAGGAGCTTCTTAGCACTACATAATATTCTGTGTGAGGGGAGGTGGTTACAGTTAGGCATAAGTAGTTCATAAAGTAGGACAAAGCTGTCTTTACACGAAACTTGCTCTGTTTTGCATGTTTCTTTTGAGTGATGAGTGAAAAAAAAAAAACCAAAGCAACACAACAAAACCACATTATTTTTGCTCGTGATTCTGTGGATTCCTGTAATATTATTAAAAAAAAACCAAACGGAGTAGAATTTACAAGATTATTGCAAGATTACACAATGGTCCCACATCTCTGAGCAGTTCAGGGAAAAAGTCAGTGCTACTTGTACTGTCACTTACATGATATGAGAGAGAGACACTTCCCTCCCCTGCTTCCTGCCTCCTTTTATGTTCTGTGCAATGTGAATATACTAACATCTATTTGAAAGTTATTTTTGTCACCGAGGCCTTCTCCTTCACATCTGCCTCAGAAGCAGTGCGTGCACCTCGGCGGCGTGCGCTTGTTTAATCTAAGGAAGAGCAGAACTCGTTCAGATGACTGCAAAAGCAGGAACAGTTGTTTGCCTGAGAAGATGATGGCGTACATTTGTTTATCTCACCTTTAAGGTGTTTTGTAATCGCTTTTTCCCAGATCCAAAAGATAATATCCTAGGAGATAATAGTTAATAGATGCAAATACTGTGTGAATTATACTCGCATCAGTCACCTTGTGCTACAACAAAGAAAGAGAAAGAAAATGGATAGTGGTCCTTGTTCTGCAGTGTGTTGAGGGCCCTTGACTTGCCCTGAGGCAAATAAACAAAATGGATAGATACAATAGAGTAGGAATTCGTATTTTTTTAATATCTCTCAGCTCTTCGCCACTTCTGGTTTTGCATAGATGTGGTGGAACTGTTGGTTTCGAGTGTTAAATAATATACATACTTACATAAGAACAAGCTCTATCCCTTTTTTGTGGGAGTGGTACTGCATGTTAGGATTTTTTTTTTTTTTCCCCAAACACAACGACAGCAGCTTTATGGGCTGCTGAGATTCTCGCCAAATTTCTTCTTTATGGTACTGTCCAGTGGAAAAGGCCAGATGCTCAGTGGCTCGTATGTGGTGCAGGAGGCGCAGGTCGGGTATTTGCTGTTCAGCTTTTGCTACCAGGATGGTCTAAGAGCACTCACGGCGCTTTGGTACGTTCAGCGGCTCTTCGGAGTTAGGTGGATCTTAGGGGGGGTTTGGTGTGAGTGGGCAGCTCGATCTGTTTGGGGGGTTTTCAGCTGGGTGGGTGGGTGGGTTTGCTGTGTTTTAGCATTCAATACAATTCCAGAGGTGGCTGTTTTGTGGTTCTTCAGCGCAACAGCAGAAAAGTGTTGGATCTTTGATGTGTGCCTTGCAGAAGATTTTCCCTCCTCTGTGTTCTGTACCATTGCACCTACCTTGTCACAGCCTGATTTCTTGTAACCTTGTCTTCCTTAGCAATGCATTGTAGCCTGTCTACAAACCAAATGATGTCTGGTCCCTAAAAAGCTGATACTGTTTAGTTATGAAAAAGGTTTAACTGAGCTTATTGCTGTTCCAGTTTATGATATAAACAGCAAAAGACAGCAGTATCAATAATGGGATGTTTTGAATTGTCCCAGGTTTAGGCTTCTGACTGGATCAGTTCGTTTCATTAGGCTTTTGACTTCATTAGGCCCCTTTGCAATCAGTAGGGACAGAGGGTCTTTCCTTTAGAGCAGCTCAGCAGGAACTGAATTTCAATGCTCTGAGTCACCTTCTTCTGTGGAAACTGGTTTGTTTGTTTGTTTTCTTTTTTTTTTTTTTTTTTTTT